>JAHWXV010066235.1:0-10881 GCA_024586415.1 Phrixothrix hirtus | reverse complement strand
TTATTAATTAGAATTAAGGAAATGTGACAGTACACCTGGAAAACAGACATAAAATACGGTAGGTGATGGGAGAATATTTACCGACCTGAGTGGAATAGTAAAATGGCTATTAAACTTACAATTGGATGTCGTCTGTGTCGGACAGAAACATTTATATATTTTATTATGTACTTATAATAGTATATACATTATGTTTGCACTTCAAAAAAATTTTAAATCTAAAGGGCCGGTGAAAGTAAAATTACATAATTTTGACATTGGCATCTCATTGGTTATATCACGGCAAAGCACAATTAACATTTTATTTGCAAAGCGCTATAATTACCCTTCCAACGATATGTAATCCTAATTAGCTAGTATTTACAGGTGCTAGATTCATTTTATCTAAAAGCGTTTTATTCTCAATGTAAATAAAGATGTAAAATTATTTATTTAGTTTTTATTATTGTTAATACAACATATTTCGGGTTCTAATTGAATCCTATCATTAGGTATGTAAAAGAAGTTTATGATCAAAAATTTAATTAAAACTAGAGAAAGAACAATATAAGTTAGTTTTGGATTAAAAATTGTATAAATTAACTTACCAGAATAATTTTGATATATGACAATGTCTTAAAAAATTTAAATAATAACAATTTTTATATAATTTTTACAATGTGATTGTATTTTAATAAATAAAATTTGAATAAGTTGTACAGTGAAAACTGTCTAAACCGGAATCCCAAGGAACCATGAATTTTTTCCGTTTTATATAGGTTTTCGTTTAAAATATTTGAATTTTTTTAAGTACATACATATAAATGGTCAACAGTGACACTAAATAAATTCTTTGGTTTGCATAAAACATTTATTAATTAGCTTTTATCATATTACATTTTAAATGTTTTATTTCATGTATACATACATTGACAGTTTTTAAAGTTTTGTATTCCGCATTTGTGGAATCGTGTTTGAATTAAACGTTTATTATGAACAGAAGCCTCTTCGATGATGGTTCGTAATTATATCAATGTTTTAAACATTTCTAGATCTAGCAACTATAAACCATTCATACGTAATTTTGTTAGTTTACGTTTTTTCAGTTGCACGATGCCTGGGTTTTGAACATGAGTTTTGTACAGTAGTAAACCACGGTTATTTAAAACGAGTCTTCTATTTCAAAATATCATACACCTTTGTTTTTCCGCAGATAAATTTAACGATGAGTTGCTTAGCGCTTAAAGCTTCAGTTTCGTGGGATTTTATTAGGCTAATTTTTTTTAAGTGCGATTCATTCATTTCTATTGAAAAACAAACAAAATCCAGTTAAAAGTAACAATCTTAAAATGAATGAAAAATTAAAACAATTTTTTTCGCGGACGTGACGTGTTAATTTCAAACACTACGAGAATACCTGTAATCGCATCGGTAAATTGCTCAATTTACGCACGTACTTAGGATTGAAAGTGCATGTGAGTCGTTTCAAGAACTGTTAATTCTGCTCTTAGTATGAATAAGTCCCTTTTGAAGTTAACATTAAAAATTCTCACGGTTAAATTTAATACACAAATATAATTTCAATTCCTTCTAAGAAATACATACACATTTATGCATGTTTAAAGCTTAGATATTATTTACGTTGCGTTGTATATGCAGACACGATTTTCCGTATTATTCAGGTTACATTTATTCCAACGGACTTGTATCTCTTTTCCGTGTACGCGGTAAACAGTTTCCAGTTTAGCCTATGTATTTTTCCCATAATTTTCACGGAACCGTACATATTTTCCGAAATAAGCAGGATTCCGGCTTTTCCAGTTTTCGCCTTAGACAATTTTCACTGTAATTGATAAATTCAAATTGTGTATTATTGCCGATAGAGTCTTGTCCGTCGTATTTAATAATGCTATTCCTCTATAATTGTTGCATCTTTCTTGATCCCCTTTTTTGTGTATGGTGATAAGTAGACTAATTTCCCATCCTTCGGGCATTTCTTGTTTATTGCAAATTTGTTTTATCTGTTCATATACTTTGTATCGTTTCTTCTTCTCTATATTTCATTAGTTCTGTTTATGTTTTCTTGCTCTGGGGCTTTCGCATTTCTACTTTTGTTTACTATTTCCTTTATTTCTTCTGCTATAATTTCATCTGTTTGTTTCTTCTAATGCTTTGTCCTCTTGAAGCTTCTCTATTAGTAGGTGTCTGAAATATTTTAACCATACTTCCTTATAGTGTTCCTCTTTTTCCACTATTCTTGTTTTCTATTTTTATCCCGTATGTTTTGGGTTTATATGGTCTGTTTTCTTCTCTGGTTTTTTCGTAGAATCTTTTTGTGTTTTTGTTGTTGTTTTCCTCTTACATTTGGTTTATTTCACTATTTATGCAATCTATTTTACATTTTCTTATTTGCTTATTATACTGTTTTCGTTTTTTTTTCAAATTTTTCTTTTTATTCTGATTTTGTTCGAGCCTAACCATTTTAATCTCTCTTTCGTTTTTTAGTTTACTACTTTCTTAGATCTTTCATTGTACTGTCCTTTCCTTTTCTTGTTCTCACGTTCTTTCCTACGATCTTCTTTGCTTTTCCCTTGTTGATTTATTTTCTTGTATATCTCTTCTTGATATATTTCCTTAATTCTTTGCTCCTTAAGTATTCTCACCTTCCACTTATTATTTCTTTCTAACCCTTTATACCCTGTTTAATCGGTTGCTTTAGCGTTCCTATTAACATAAATTGGCTGGTTTTGGTACATGCTCCTCTATATATTCTTACATCTCTTGTGGATTGTTTTCTTTTCCTGATCACTACATGATCAATTTGGGAGTGACATTTTTGTCCACGCTATGTTCGTGTTATTTTATCTTTTTGTGTGTTTAAATTTTGTGTTGTTTATAATTATATTGTTTCTTGCTGCAATGTTACACACTCGATATCCATTCTCATTAATTTGTTTATGTATAGTTGCCTTTCCCGCTAGTTGACTTTATGTATTCTTCCTTTCCTATTTGTGGGTTCAAATCTTCTAGTATTACGTCCTCCTTAGGTATTTTCTCTAATGAATAGATATGTAATTAATGTACAAAACTCAATAAAACATTAATTTATATATATTTTAGAAACGATAATTGCAACGATTACTCATCCACGTTACTGACCACACGAAACGTTTCTTAACTCTGGAAATTTTCTTTGATAACTTGCTTCATCGCATTACTTCGGAGGAATCCAAGAGTTCACATGAAAGTGCATTAAAAGCACTAGGACCGTAGTGAGTTAAAAAAAATGGTACAACCGTTTTTGGAAAAATTACAAAAAAACCTAAAAATCGTAAGTATAAAGTGGCACTTCCCGTCATTCTATACCTCGTTCGCTAGTATGGCAGTAAACTTATATATAAAATTTAATTTTTCTACGATGTTTAATGTTTGAGATGTGTTGTTCACAATTAATACCGTAAGTAGTTTCGTTTACTCGATTTTTGAAAATTTATTAGAGAAACCGCTTAGTTCATATAATATGCTATTAAGTAGTTAAGAAATACGCTAAGTTTATAAAAAAACGTTAGAGATAATTTTAAGAAAATCTCGGAAAACTAAAAATTGCGAAAATATTTAAAAATTACAGAAATAAAGCGGTGCTTCCGGTATTCAATTTTAACCAAATTCTTGATTTTGCATCCAAAGCTAGTCATGACCTCAAATATAAGTTTTCATTCACCAAGGATTTTTAGTCTCACAGTTATTTTATTCAGAATTCAGTGTAAAAGTGTTTCCGGTTACTCAATTTACGGAAAATTTTTAAAAATATCACCTAAAATGTATGAAAGACCATTAAATGGCTAAAAAATATAAGTTTAAACAAATGATTAGTACCGATTTCGAGTTAATTGGGAAAAACCAGATAATCGTAACAGTAAAGTGTCATTTCTGGTTATCCGGTTTTAATTCAATTACTGTGGTGGCATGTTCGGATGGCTATAAACTTAAATATTAAAGTTATTTTGTTTATCTAGCTTTAACTTAGTTAAAGGCTAATGCTTAGTCTTATTTGCAGGCTTACTCGAACCAACATATTGCACCTCTAATTAAAAATATGACGGATGCAACGTCGAGTTATATTTTATTTTATTTAAGTCGATCCTGGAAGTGATAATAACTTTTGCTTAATTCTGGAGTTCTTTTTAATATCCGTATTTATTAAACGTGTGTAATTCCTTTACTTATTTGATTAGCTAACAATTTAATAACAGCATTTATAATTGTTATACAGGGTTGCCTTGAAATACTTTCAGATATTTTAACTACTTATTTCTTGTGCCTGATACGTTCACAAAAAATAAAAAAAAAATTAAACAGCTTTAATTTGGGCACAATCGAATTCTCTGAAAACTTTTTGAGAACTTCTAATTTGCAGTATGTACGTCACAAGTTTTATACCAGTTACCCATTACATTATGTGTGTTTATTCCAGTCTCACTCATATTACAGGTCATTGCAATGTGTATTGATAAACATTAGGCATATTGAAATTGATAAAAAACTCCATTCTAATTTATTAAATGCTTTTTGTGGAAGTAAAAATTGCCAAAAGACAGTAAAAACTTAGTTATTAAGAGAAAATACTGCTTATTTTATACAATAAATTTGCTCTTCCTTTTCATTAGTTTTAAACTAAAAGCTATATTGAAAAAATAAAAACATATGATATCCCTTTGGAATACATTTTTGTACCTCCTGTTAAAAGTTTGAAAATATGAAAACAATTACAAGCTGTTCAACTTTACCTTCATAACTTGAAATTATTTATTACTCAATTTTGGAAATATTAAAAATAAAAATAAAAAGGGGAATTTTGTCTTGACAGGTAAACAACATCTTAGAATTAAGAAGAAGTTACCCGAGTGTACCCGAGTGCTTTACGGTAATCGCAATTAGTAATTTTTTGCGAAAGCCATTTTGAAGCAACTGTATTAAATTTAAGTGTTATCACTAGTAATTATTTGTTTGTAAATTAAACCATATTTCATAATTTTAATGCAACTCCCGAATATAATTTTTTAAGTGCGGTTGCAAACAAAAATTGGGCAATCTATTTGTGGCCGTATAGGTCATACACCAATTCTTTAGTAAATAAGGAGAGTGCAATTTGATATGTTATTTCAGCAAATAGGTTCGTATTTTTCTTGACTGTTTGTAACGAATCAATTGTGGCAAATGTAGGCAATTCACAAAATGTTTTCATGTGCAAAATAATCTAAAAAATCTCAAAAACGGCTTTCGTCTAATATGAAAAGTTGGTCATTTTAGTTTCAATAGCTATTTCAAAACAATTCCGTAAATAACATCACAGGGGTTTTTACTTTCTTTGTTAAATTTAGATTCATTTTGTGTCCTCCTTCTAGCGAATGACGATCTTTGTACCCTCCTATAATGTATTAGCGGAATAAGTCCGGATTTGGAATAGTTAATAATTGGATTGCTGATAATTATTATTAGCATGACCTACCTTTTCTTTTGGAACATCTGGTTTACGGAATAAAATAAGACAATAGACCAATTAATATTTTTATAATTTCATTTCCAGTACGGTTGCAGGATTTATGGTATACTGAATATACCAGATGAAAAGTAAAATTTGATAGGATTTATTGTGTTTAATAAAAACTTCAAATCTTAGTAAATTTCAATGAAACTGCTTTTTGAACACGTGAAATATGTAATAATTCAGAAATAAAGTAAATAATTAAATATCGCAATTTATGTTTCGGTTATAACGATTTGAAAAGTGTTATATTATTATGGCAACCAATATTGAACAACCTATTTCTTGGAAATTATGTAGGCATTTGTAAACTTTTTCCAAAGAAATCTAGTTTCGTATTCCGTACTAAGTCACTCACTTAATTAATATAAGATCGATTTAGTTTCAAGTAATTTTAACTACATAATGGTATGTATTGAGATGTATCTTCATAATAACGTAAATAATTTGTACAATGTTTTTTACTTAAGAAATGAAAACGTTATTTAAACATTTACGCGCACGCCTATGTGTATGTAAATAAAACTAAAGCGGTGACGACCTTTGACATTTGTTATCCATATTTTTCTATACATAAATAACCATTACAAAATATGCAAAATTGTAGCTTATTATATGTACAAAACAAGTAAGTATTTCTAAAATACTTGTAAATATTAAAGATACGAAAGAATTTAATGTTAAATGCGGGAGAAGCAAATCAGCTGACTAAAACTTACCTGCGGAACGACAAACCATGCGTTTTTTAATACTTTCATTAGTGCAACTATAAGCGGCACATACAACCATGATTTTTGCTAATTTACATAGAAAGATTTTTATTAAATCAAACACAATAATAGAATCTTTCACAACTGAACACTTTACCGATGAACTAACAAAGATGGTGCCAACCGATAGTGGTGCTTCTGCGCTGGCTACATAAAATTACAACAGTTGGAATAGAAGGGGCGCTTCCTTAATATTATTTTGTCGTAGATGCCAGCAATAAAATTTTACTTCTAAGTGGAATAAACCACTAATCTTGTAACTTATTCCAATTTCTAGTAAAATTGTTACATATCAAATTGATAGCAACGATTCCATTGCATGCTGGCAGTTCGCCAGAACAATTTTACTAGTGAACAGAATAAGCTAGGACTGATTTATTTCATGACTAACTCAGAAGAGATATTTTGTAGATCACGTATTATATACACACTATTTCAATTAAGATAAGAGTGTTGCATGGTTTCCTAAGCTTTATCACGATGCATATGATTGACGGTGTTAAGAATACGATTATCGCCATTGAAATACTTTGCTAGTTTCATATTATTGCAGATAAACTGCCTTTTTCAAGTACAGTATTAGTTAGAAATAATAACATATCTTATTAACCGGTTTATTCAAGATTACTTAAAACTAGTACAAGGTACTCTAATAAAATGGTCAACATAACTAAATAAACGCTAGCATCAAAAACTAATCTCACCCTCATTTAAAAATAACGTCTCGTTAAAAACTAATTTATTAACATAGGTACCAAAAGAAAACAACTAGTATACAGTGATGTTTAGTAATTCAAAACTGGAAAATGTTTGATTGCTTAGAATAGAAATTCTTTCGGTAAGCAAGAATGTTAGTATGATTGAAAACAACACAGCCGTCCCAAACATAAACACTGTAGAAGCCAATTAGCAAAAAACGTAATGGACTGAAGGCCTCGAAGCCCAATTTTGTTTCAGAAAAAGTGAACACATGGTCATAATACATATAAAATACTTATTTGGAGTAGAGTTCTCAAATTTTGACTAGACTTTGAACACTTGCAGTGTTTATATTTGCAAAATCTAGGGTTGTAAAGTTAAGGATTACCATTAATAAACACATCAAGTACTACAGATCCTACTTTATTGAAATTTCTTTAGCAAAAATCAAAAAAATCAGAACATTTTATTATTCTGCTTTGTCTGTGTGTCCTGGTTGCTGCAATCCATCGTCATGGAGGTGATCATCTACAGTCTCACAGACTGGAAAATTAAGCCCAAACGGTTTTCTATTCTCAGACATCAGAGGAACAAGTTTGTTTATTATTTCTTCCTTCTTAGTTTTAAGAACATGCTTATCTCCTGATGAAAATTTGGCTCCATGAACCATGCTTGCAAAAATTCAAGTTCCTGATAATTTTCATCTATAAAATCAGTTTTGAATTTGAGAGTTCTAGATCCCCTTGTAAATTTAGCTTTTACTAAATGATTTATCAAAAATGAGGAATCACTTTCATTTGCTTTTCGAAGTTGCCGTTCCTTTTTTAGCAGTTTATATTTGAAGTATATTTAAATTACCTTGTGAACGTCTTATAACAGCCAATGAATCTTCGAAGTCAAATATATGTTGTGTTTTCTTAATTTGTTGCTCAATATTTCCATGAACACCATCAGCACTCATGTGAGAATAGCCTTTGGTGAGGTACTTAAAACATATACGCTTCACATGAGAAGTATAAGTATCATTATTTGCCATAATCGATAATGGAGTAAACAAATACCAGTTTTTGTTTGAGCAGTACAGTTATCTGCTCAAAAAAAGTGTTCTTTAATTAGAGCATATATCACATCAATAATATTGGATTCGTCACATCCACCGAACGCTTCATGTCAACTGACAGAATAATTGGAATTCAAATTCAAATATAATTAGCCTCTTCCACTGTGGGCAAATCATTATTGTCATCTTCTTTAGCATGGATGGATTGGTTGTCCCTGAAACAAAAAATGCAATAAACTAAAAGCTCAAAAATTGTTATATCTTTGCAAATATTCCAGAGTTCCACACGCAACTACGACACCGATGCGATGGATTTATTAAGATATTTCAGTATTTAGGATTCACTTTTATGAAAGTAATCTTTGGGGCCAATTTTGGGTACCAATGTATCTCAAAGTTGTTTTTTATGAAACTTACTTTGCATTGTTCACCTTCTTATAAGTCGAAACCAGTTTCAAAGTTTTTTATTTCCATACTACTATAAACATAAAATATTTTTGTGGTGTCGCCTTTGGGTCCTTTATAATTTTTAAATTTGTTGACTTTTCGAATTTTAAGAGAACATTCAAGTAGTTGCATTTTTGTATAGTCAAAATAAATGTGTAATTAATTTATTGGAGCTTTTCCCCTCATCATTCTTGTTATAATTTTTACACAAGTCTAGTATCAACCGAGTTCTGCTTTTACATCTAATTAACTAGCTAACACTCACTTGTATGGATAATAATTAACGTTTACTTTTAAACAAGTAGTGCACTAAAAATAAATAATTTATTCACGCCTTTAATGTTTCTGCGAAACGCCATAATAGCGCCAAACGCGATTTAATGGAATTCCGAGAATTCTACGCGTTTTCGCTATATTAGTGATTCCGGAAGTGTAATTGGTAAGATTAAATTAGAGACATAACAAACTTTAAGGAAGTTTCAAATACCGTGCGCGAGTGTACAAGTTTAGTTTAAATTATAAATAGAGAAATCGCATAATTAAAAGCTGTTATAAAAATGCTATAAGCTAATTCACAATGATTATGCAGCCTGACACATATATTATCCGTTACTGTCTGAAATCAGACAAGATTGTCTTTATAATTAATCATAAGTACCATAAAACGACAATCTGTGATAATTTCAATATTAAGTAATTATTAAAAGTTAAATAAAAGCTATTTCGAAGTATTGCATCATATTGTGCAAACGAATTGTTTAAAGCACATGTAATTGTTATCCATACTGGTAAGATAGCAAACAAAGAGAACCGTCCGTAATGACGTTTGCGGAACAAATAACGCGAACACTAAGTTAACTATAAATAAGACGCTTTCAGATCTGAAAATCAGTCCTTGTATGGGACTCTGTACGGGACATTTCCTAGTGCAAAGACCGTAAAAGCTCTCCTATAAAATCAAGCTATTTTGTTATTAATTTTTACAGTGAGATTGACACAACTTCCCTGGACCCATCCAGTCTATTAAAATCCTGATTGCCGTTCGCACCATAAAACCGCCGTATGCTAGAGATCTAAATACAGAGATTCTAGAACGACGCTCTAGCCTTCGTTGCTCTGTAACAAAGATAGACCGAGTTTAGAATAATCTAACCTCGGGAACTCTCGTAACTGAGCGTGTTACCACCGCCAGATTAACAAATAACCGCCTTTGGATCGACTACGAACACATTGCTCTGTAATTGCTTGTGAACGACGCCAAGCGCCCTTCAGCGTCGTCATGCGTTGAGCGATAGCGGACGCACGTCTAGGCTGTACCGATCTCATTCACCGTACGAAACAGTCCGTCGTTTGCAGATTTGATTCTGGGTTTGGATCTGCGAACGACGCTTTTTCGGAAGAGATGCTTAGCGCTTGCTGTGTGGCATCCTTAATCGCGAGTACACGCTAGCGCCTCGCCTCCGACCGATCCGGCACGAAGTACGCCTCTAGCTGCCGCTGAAAGCGACGCACTTATGGACAAACCTCAAAGCATACTACCGATCTGTACATTTATAAATACCAGGAGAACAAAATTTGACCGAGCCGAGTAAATTTGTACCCGCCGCTCGTCCAAACGCCGCAGCAAATTCACATCACCGTGGTCGTATGAGCCTCATGTGAATACTGTTTTAATATACGTACGCGAGTAGTTGTAAATAATTTGCTTTGTCTGCTATCCGAAATTTATGTTTATATTTATTTTCTTACCGAACCAGAATGATCTTAATCTTGAGTTTTGTTTATGTTCCAATTATCGATTTATTTCTGTAAATACATTATTGTTGTTATACATCTTTTTATTTCCCCCGACGACCGAAACGACAATTGACTGAAGTTCGTTTCGTGACCGAAGTTCGAACAATGTCATTTGCACAAACGACGTCCACCATAAACTAGTTATTTCACCGACATTTGGACCGTTAGACTAGTCGAGACGCGGGCCCCCAGAACCATTAAGAGCGGCGTTAAGAACCAACCCCACACGACTAAGAGCTACCACCGGGTAGAATGCAAATTCTTTATTCCTCAAGTACTTTTCACTAAAGAATGAAACGTCACACTTCGACGAACTTTACTGTACTTACTACTTGAAAACTATTATTATTTTGAGGTTTTCAATGTTTATTAGGTAAATAACAAATATAAACAAGTGTAGTTCCCACGATTGAATACTGAAAATCTCAAAACCGAATAAAAATACGTTATATTCTGTACATACACTGTTTATACTTGGGGATATGGGTTGTTTGTTACCAGAGTGGCAGTGTATGCAATTTAGAATTTTAAATCGCTGTTACGCTTATACTTTAAGCTAATCAAAAGGTTTTAGTAATTTGGTA
>JAHWXV010066218.1:0-20871 GCA_024586415.1 Phrixothrix hirtus | reverse complement strand
AAATGTCCACCTCGGCTTCGTTTGCATGATTGAATTCGATGAACCCAATTTTCGATAACTTTTTGCAATAAATCAGGTGCAATGTTATCAATGCAGCGTTAGATGTTCAATTTCAGAGCGTCAATAGTTCGAGGTTTGTTGGCATAGACCAACGACATTACATAACCCCACAAGAAGAAGTCCAAAGGTGTTAAATCACAACTTCTTGGAGGCCAATTAACAGTTCCACTTCTAGAGATAACAGACTCACGGAACTTTTCTCTCAATAACTCTATAGTGCCATTGGCAACATGTGGTGTTGCACCATCTTGTTGAAAGAACATGTCTTGCAAATTCATTTCATTCAATTTTGGCCACAAAAATCCGTTAACATTAATCGACAACGCTCACCAGTCACTGTTACTGCATCTTCAAAAAGATATGATCCGATGATGCCACCATGCTGTAAACCACACCAAACAGTAACTTTTGCTGGATGCAAAGATTTCTTGTGAGTCTGTAGTGGATTATTTTCACACCAAAAACGACAACTGTGTTTGTTAACAAAACCATTTAACCAAAAATGGGCTTCATCTGAAAAGAGAAGTTTTTTGGAAAAATCAGGATCAACTTCAAGTTGCTTTAGAGCCCAATCAGCAAACACACGACGCTTTTGATGGTCACGTGGCCTCAGTTCTTGGGTCAACACAATCTTATATGGATGCAAACCCAAATCTTTTCTCAAAGTACGCCAAGTTGTCATCCTTGAAAGGCCACGTTCTTGAGCACGACGATTTATCGACCGACTCGCATCTTCTGTAACCATGGCACTTACAGCATGAATATTATCTTGGTTTCTTGCGTTTCGTTATTTCACTGGTGTTCTGGTATCGTGTAAAGCGAAATTTGTTTCAAATTTTTGAACAATTCGACGAATAGCAAGCACAGAGGGGCGATTATGTGGACCAAAATCGTCACGAAGATCACGTTGAGTTTAAATAAAAGAACGATTATTTTTATAAAATTTTTGGATAATAACCAAACGTTGTTGAAGCGTATATTTTGTCATGATGGATTGTCAAACTATACTAAAAACAAATGATAGATAGTGAGATTTTTACAATTTTAGATGTGGTTGCTATGATGTTTTAAAAACATATCGTTCCTATTGGGAAACCTTTTACCTCCATCGTACCCGACACCTCGAAGTATTTCAAATTTTAATTTCAAAGATTGCAGGAAGTTGATGGATCATCTTAAATACCAAATTTCATCAATTTATCGCTCACACTTTGATAGCTATGATAGAAAAGGCGGTATTTTGGCGCTACCTATAAAGAGTTTTGTTTGTCTTATGAAGCAAAAATTTATTAGAACTCACGATGTCTCGTTAAAATCGCATTAGTCATCAACATCTTGTCTGCTTTGATTTTGAGTTTAGTAGGAGTGCTTCTATACATACATTCGGTTATACTCGACTGATAACGTGCACGTGTTAACGATCTCGTTGTTGCCAGGTGTACTTTAGACGAATTTTCTTTATATCTTTTCTTGTGTATTGTGACTTTGGTTAATTTCGTTTGCCTGTACTAATACATTTGTTAACATATGTTTCTACATAGATCGCAATTTCTGAGAATCGTCCCTTGTGTTTAAATTTTCTGGCAATGTTTCAATTTCTATAGCCCATCAGGTAATTCTGGAATACAGTTAGTTTATGTTGGCAAGTGCTTTCGTATTTGCAAAAGCAACGTTTTGTTCTGTTTTCTTCTGATAATCCTGCGATCCTTCCTTCACGGCGCACGTCTTTTCTGTCGTTTATCTTTCTCAGTCAGAGATGAATTTGTAAGGGAATCATCATTTTAGGTCTCCGTAAATCGCTTCTATCTGATATATACATAGAATTCTATTGATTGTATTGGTTATTTCAGTAAAAAAGGGGTACAGATAAAATTAGTACATAATTTCAGGGTAGCAAACTGTTTTTCACGTTTCAACTACGTTATTCTGTAGGCGAAACTGAACATGTCTCAATTTAATCGCTTGGCATTGGTCGCAATTGGGACTGAACCGAACCAAATTGTTATTACTTAATAGATAAGATAGTATACCAACTTTATAACACAAGAATGGAACTTTGCCATGAAAATTGTGACAGTAAAAAATTATGATCATTCATTATTGAATAGCCCTCGTATTTTAATATTTTAGAGGAATTATATTTCTTAGCTAACACTTTGGTGAAAGCAATTTTGAATTTGCACATTTAAAAATAATTTATTAGTTCCGTCGGAGAATTTTGTTAGTTAAAAGACGCCTCTGTGTATTGTTATATGTCTTTTGACACTTGGATGTTGGTTTATAGTCAAAAGTCGTGGCATAAATAAAGTATAGATAAATTTGTCCGGCCGGCTGCTTGTTAGTCGGGGCTATGGGCGCCACGTCATCTACTTGTCTGTAATTCGATGTTAAATAGTGTCATCGCCGTTATAGAGTTTGAAATACACTCAGGAAGACGAGAAAGATTTATAGTTAATAATAGGCGTATTTAAAATATCGAGTAGAAACGCAAGAGATCTCTAAAGGAGCACTTACGGTTGAATACTCAGGTCTAAATCCGTCACTTATTATGAAGATTAGGAAGAACGCTTAAGAAATTTACAACTGAAGGCACGAATGTAAAATATTCATGTAAAAATAATTTTAAACCTAAGCATAAAATTTCGGAAATAACAAAAGATAAATGGATTTTCAAATTTAACACAGCCAGAAGTTATCGACAAGGTAACTGATTACAGTTATAATAAATGAACGTAAAAGATTATATTATAAATTAATTAAACTAAAAGCTTCAAGTAATAAATAATCTGAGTAAATCGTTGAAACAAATAAAAAGTAGTAATAAAATATGATATTCGCAGATAATCATATTTGTTTACGTTAAGCGTAAGAAAAATAAAAGCGTATGAAAATTAGGTTAATTGCTTGCGAGGTGTATACTTTTAATTAAACAATTGGTTGGATGAGCTCAACTAAGCAGCGCAATTGATTCAAAAAACTACCTAGCTACAAGGAATTTGACCTTTACAATAAATTGTATCTTAAGTAAATAAAAAAAATCTGGTGTAAGACACATGACTAAATTATTATTTACGTTTATTTTGAAAATGATAACTGTAACGGCCACCCATCCAAGTTACTGGACACGTAAAACCCTGCTTAACTCCAGAGATTGTCCGTGATAA
Organism: Phrixothrix hirtus; assembly: GCA_024586415.1. Classification (NCBI taxonomy): domain Eukaryota; kingdom Metazoa; phylum Arthropoda; class Insecta; order Coleoptera; family Phengodidae; genus Phrixothrix; species Phrixothrix hirtus. The sequence goes on along the minus strand of JAHWXV010066218.1, from coordinate 17,647 downwards.
CTCGCTTCAACGTGTCTTTTCAGGAAAAACTCTAAGTTAACGGAAAAGGATGTCAAGGACGTAAGAATCGTAGGAAGTTTCAAAAACAATGTTAAAAGAGTTTTCGAGAAAATCGCAAAAAACTTCAAAATTGCAAGAATCCGGTCATTAAAATCTAACTAAATTACGGACATGCACACGCACAGACACACGCACGCGGACAAGGAAACGCACACGCACACGCGTACGCACACGCCCACGTGTTCGCGGGAGCGCATGCACACACACACCCACACGCACACCCGTGCACGCAAACGCACATGCACACGCACACGCACACGCAGATGCACACACAGACGTACACTCACACGCCCACGCGTACGTTCATGCGCACGCATACACACACAGAAACGCACACGCAAGCGTACACGGACACGCACACGCGCACGTGCACCTACACACACATGCGTACGCACACGCTCACGCACACGCACACGCGCTCGCGCTCGCGCGCGCACACACACAGGCAGACCAAATGTTAAAAACATGATTTTCGCACTCAGGGAACCTGAAAACGAGTATTTCCACTAAAACTTTGACATCGAAAATTTTGGACGAAAGCAATACTTTCTCCATACTTATATTTCATATAAGTAAGAGAAAGTAAAAATTTAAATAATACGCGAAGCGATAGTAAAATGTTTATCTAAACTGAATCTAAGATCTTAAACTATTAGAATGCTTAATTATAAATACATGAAATTTCATAGCAATCGTATAATTTAAATACCAATTTTTTTAAAGCAATAAATTATCTTAACATTGACAAAATTTTGTATGATTACTGGTTGCGTTCAAGGAATATCGACAAAGAAATAAACTCTCAGTGAAAAGGGGAGTTTCCTTAAACTTGAACGAGTCGGGTGATTAGCAAGAAACTGTAGTGTACATTGATTCGATAAGAAAAACTAATTATTCCATCAAATATAACGTAGTGAATGAAGTGAATGAAAACAAAAGGTTACTTGTTTAAATAGCCATTATCTTAGGAAACAATTTAAGTTTGTTGCAGTAAGATAAGAACAAGAAAAGAATATATTACCTGGTGTTGGTCAGTTCGGATAGGAGGTTGATATGATGTCCGATGTGTGAACGAGCTCAACGGAGTAACAAGGGCCTAGCTAACACGATTGAGACGAAGGCAGTTTAAAGTTTGGAGGAAACCTCAGAGTGATTCACGTATCCCTTGCCTGGTTGCTAATTAGAAAAATACAACAAAAATTAGAGACTGTCGCAGGTTAATTTTTAATTAACTTACCCTGTGAAGGCGAAAGACAAAAAATGAATAAATTGTTATTTGATTGAAATATTTGTCTTAAGATCCAAATTTTCAGTTTGCAAAAGAAGAAAAAGTTATTAGGGGGCCACATTTGGGAAGTACGGCGTGTTGTTAATAAATTTTATTTTTTATTCGTCTATTTTTGCCATCGCAACAGTTGAGGTATGTGCAGGTGCGTTATCTTAATGAACTAGCACTTTCCTTTTCTTTAAATATTCCCATTCTTTTACGGTTTCCGCTGTTAATTTATTTAGCAAGGATGTATAGTACGTTCCCGTTATTGTTTTAACTTTTTCCAGATGGTCGATAAAAGTAATTCCGCGATGATCTCAAAAAACAGTCGCCATCACCTTTCCACCTTCTTTAGAGTGTATTCATCCTTCGCAGTTGGCTGTTCAGACTGTTCCTTCATCTCAAGGGTGTAGTCCACAGCTATGAATTGCGGCCAAAATTCTGTTTCGTTTCGCTTAAATTGCTCCAATAGGGTTTTGAGAATGATTGGTAGAATGCGTTTGTGATCTATCGTGAGCAGTCACGGCACCCTATAAAACAATCGTATTATTTTGATATGCCCAAGCTATCTGCTATCTCTCTAACTTTAATTCAATGATTGCCAAGTTTCATGAACTTTTTCAATGTTTTGGTGGTACTTACAGTTATCGGTCGTCTTGACATACATCAACTTTACCCAAGCTGGTATGACCGTGTTTAAAGTGATCTGCCTAACTTTTTATGGTGGAAAATTATGGGACAGATTCACCGTGAACTTTGTTCATTTCAACTTTAATTTGGCAGGCGCACTGCCTTCCAAATGTAATAATTTAATAACGGTTTTCAATATTTTTCCATTTTCACGAAATCACTGATATCGACTAATTTAAACAACCATAAAACAACTGTCTGTCCGAAATGACTGAATGTCTTCTTCGTAGGGTTTATAACATTTGAGACGATCTTTGCATTTTTTATAATGTTAAAATGTAAACTAAAATTGCAGTTATTTTTTTGAAAAACTATCGAATCTGATAAATAGGAAAGAAATTACATTGATATGTGCGCATAATCAAAATACAACACAATTTTTAAAAATAGAAATAGTTATTAAACTACTGAACACTTACTTTAATAAATTATAAAGTTAATATTTCCTTTATTGATGTTCCTTGTTCCTTTTTTGTCCACGAAACGGTACAGTTTGTGGTGCTAAATAAGCTAATATCACAAGGGTCTATGTAATTGACACAAATCAGTTGACAAGGCCGTTTTTGACTTCCTTTGTATATAATTAATTCCCTACTTTTATTATTGTGACACTTAATAATCATCAATGTTCAAGAGTTGGACCTAAATCAAAATTCTGAACTGATGATGGAATTATTTTTGATTCCATCCAGTATATAAATAATATGAATTAACTAGGCTTTAAGATTTATTCTAAACTAGTTCCAATAAATTAAATTGACTTTAAATTTTAAATTGAATTAAATCTGATCATTAATTAATAGTGAGGAAATATCATGGTTTCCACTTGTATATCAAATAAAATATTACTTCTCAGATCAATTATTGGCGATACATTCATTAAAACAATTCGTAAAATTAGTACATTTATGGAAAGCAAATAGAAATAATTGTAATTGTAAACACAAGAAAAATAATAAACGTTAGAATGTTTTAATATCGAGGCAGGAGAACCGTGATACTCAAACGTGCGGAGTTAGACACTATAATTTTCTGTTCATTAAACCATAACTACAGATATTTCGAAATTTACTTAACCTATGTCGCCAATTTGAGCTCAAATGTTGGTATGCCCTATCATAAACACAAAGGTGTTTCTAAAATTAATTATAATTTATATTCAGCAACAGTTATACATAAAATACACAAGTATTACAAAGAAAAAGCCCAGTTATTCTGTCAACGTTGGTAAATAAAGTTATTGTTGGAAGAATGAGTAAAACACACGGCATAATGTGTGGATGAAATTAATGGTGTAAAGAAAACCGTTGCTTTACATTTAATGGCACCAAGCCCGGATACCATAAATAAGAATTTGAGTTTGACTAGGAGAGATATCACCGGTTACAGTGAAATAGCGACGTAGTGCACCGGACAGCTTGGACCAACGTCAAAGAAGGAACTGCCACTGGACCCAATTCTACAGAAACCTGTCCCATGCCAATCTACTAGAGTCGGTGCTAGGTAAACTTCTAGCCTCATAGATGTGAATTCTTTGTTAAAGAGGTGCGTATACAATTTAACGAAGATCGGAAAGGGACACTTCAACGAGCTATTTTACTGTTTATGAACGTATGTCCTTCTCCCAATTAATATTGAAACAAATAAAAAGGTGGGATGCGTGATTACATCCGTTGCTTAGAACTGTTCGTGCGGGAGTCTTTTATTTGAACTTACACGTGGAGCGGGAATGCAGGCGAAGGGAAGGTCTGTTTTTCTTTGCGTACAGTATGTTAGGTTTTCCAAACTCGCTCGTAAGAAAACGCGTGATCACAAGAGCAAGTAAAATTCATCGTATTCTGGAATCCCTAATCATGTGGTCATGTAAAAACCACATGTATTAAAAAATTTATGATAAAGAACTTACAATGTAGCATATACCTCGATAAAATTAAATTTTAATAAATGCTCTACAACCACCTAAGATATGAGTGCCTCCACAGAAATGATAATTTTGCGCGAAGGCGTAAATTTTATTTGAATAAATAATTATAATTTTGAGCATACCTCGTATTTTAATAAAGTGCTTTTGTTAATTATCGTGAAGGTCTTGAAAATAACATGTTGCAAAGTGACCTTTACACTACCAAATATAAGCAAAATCTCTTGTCTAAATATTTTTATTTAATATAAAAGTTACAACTGATTTTTGCTTAATTTCTGCGACAATTTAAAATTCAACTTAATTTATTTATGTAAGGTGTATAAATAATTTGTAAACCTTTTGTGTGACTTACTTTGAATCTTTTAATTACGATATGTATTTGTATTAATTATTTTTGAATCTTTTATTTAATAATTGTCAGTTATAAAACTGTTATTTAGTTTTCAGAAAGTGATAGTACATAAGTAAAATACAAGTAAGTAAGAATTAACTCTGAACAGGTAATATATGTGCAAATAAGTTTATCAACTGATGCTGACGTGATATAACTATTTAGAATTCAGTAAATTCAAAAGAATACTAACTAGAGAAAGTAGTACACTCATACGCCATTTTAGTTGCTTTCCTACCCTAATTTCGACAATGCTAAAGCTTTTCCTTAAAGTAAAGTCAATGGTACTTGATTTTGAACAAGCTTACTTTCTCTTACTATATGAAATATAGTATGAAGTATTGTTTTCGTCCAAAATTTTTGATGTCGAAATTTTAGTGGAAATGCACGTTTTTAGGTCCCCAGAGTCCAAAAATTTTGTTTTTAAAAATTGGTCCATCTATGTGTGTGTCTGTGCGTGTGAACAGAATATCTCGAAAAAGAAAAGTTGTAGATAAACAAAATTTGTATGTACCCTCGCACGCGGCTGCAAAAATTTCACTAAAATTCAATAACCGAAAGTACCACTTTACTCTTGCCATTTTTTGGTTTTTCGCGATTTTCTCGAAATAGGATACAAAGATTTTTTTAAAATTTATCGCATTTCTTAGAGATTTAATGCCCTTGTATATAATTAAGACAATTTCTCAAAAAAAGTTCGTAAAATGAGTAACTGGAAGTAGTCTTACCATTAACTATGAAACTCAAAGCCCTAAATAAATGGACATTTGTACATGAGATCCTAACTACCTTTGTATGCTAAATCAAGAATTTTGTTAGAATCAAATAACCGGAAGTACAACTTTATTTCCTTTATTTTTAGATATTTTCCGAATTTTCCGTTTTTCGCGATTTTCTCGAAATCGGCGTAACGATTTTTTTAAACTTATTTCATTTCTTACCCATTTAATGACCTTTCATATAGTTTAGGCCGTTCTCAGAAACTCTTCCGTAAATTGAGTAACCGGAAGTACCTTCACCGTTAACTCAAATTAAAATAACTATAAAGCTAAAAGTTCTAGCTAAGTGAAAATTTATAATTGTGACTGTAACTACATTGGTATGCCAAATCAAGAATTTCGTTAAAATCGAATAACCGAAAGATCCACTTTATTTTTGTCATTTTTAGGTATTTTTCGAATTTTCGTTTTTCGCGATTTTCCTGAAATTGGCTCTAACGATTTTTTAAACTTAGTAAATTTCTTAGCTACTTCAGGCTATTTTATATGAATCAAGCTGTATCTTTAATAAATTTTCGAAAATCGAGTAACCGGAAGTACTTAGTGCATTAATTACGAACAACATATCTCAAAAACTAAATATGATATATGAATGAAATTTGTATATTTAAGTTTTTATCTTCTGCACATGAGATTTCAAGACTTTAGGTATAATAGAATGACCGGAAGTGCCACTTTATTTTTGCGATTTTTAAGTTTTTTTGATTTTCTCGAAACGGCTATAACTTTTATTTTTAAATGTGTAAGTCCAGTAACTTGGATGGGTGAGCGTTACCATTACTGTTTCCAAAATAAACGTAGACAATAATCTAATCATTTGAAGACGCTAAGAGAAAATCGTGTGTTGTCTCACACCAGATATTTTTGAACTTGTAATACCATTGTGTTTTGTTGGTGTCCTTTGAAAGCGAGCGTTCTTTTATAGTTATTTCAGCTTTTCATTCCGTTTTGCCCGTATATTAACCCGTTTTCTTTTAGACCCTCTGAAAAATTGAAACACAGACAAAGAACAACAAAGAAGAAGTCGTCCCATTCTCGAGTAAAAGGCATTGCTGACTGAGCGCATTTACTGTAAGGCTATACTGAGATGAAATTATCGAATTACTGTTACAGTTTGGTTTTTGAATCCTAATCCAGTTTTTGCGCTTTCTTTTTGTACATTAGAACTTTATTTTAATCAAATTGTATTACCAGCTTTGTAGTTTTACATTTTAATTTACATTTAGTATTGTTTGTAAGAGCGGTCGAAATTTTAATAGAACATAAAACAGAAGTAATTGAAAACTTCCTGTATATAGTCTTCTTATAACTTTTTATTTGAATTGTAATTAATATGTAGTGTATATACGCTTTTATTACCGTTTTCATTTGAAATTATTATTCTACATTTGATTGTTGCGTTTTACAAAAACAACAATTGTTACAATGTTGCAAAAATTAATATTTAATCTTCAAAAGTAAAATATGATTAACGTTTCCGTTATTAATATGTTTTCACCTCTCCCACGTGTATAAAACTAAGAATTACGCAGATTTTGTGTTAAGCTTTCGATACGATCAGACGTGGTCTTGAAATGTGCTAGCTCTAAGAGACACTCCGGATTTTCGCTTAAGTTTCGGAATGAACAGATAATAATTACTTGTGTGAACTAGGTTGCTTCTTTGTGCATTAAGTGATTGTAAATTCGCGGTGAATTACATCAATCCCGAAGTGGAGAATAACTTCCGCTACTTGTTGTGCCTTTTGGCGTACGTCCAAAACCGTAAAGAATTCACGTAGCGGAATCCGTTGTCCATATCCCGAACGAGGTTAGATAACGGTTCTTCTGAACCTAAGTAAGTCACTTTATATTGCGTTCGCATTTGTAAATACCATCATCGAGGTACAGCACATTCAGCTTGCATTAAATTACTAACGTTAGTTACAAAATCGCCTTGTCTAACAAAAGTTAGTGTATTTGAGTCAATAGACTTCAATTTTAGATCAAATTTGCTTACCTGTTATAGCGTAGAAGTTATTGAAATCTATTTACACATGTATATCTAAATATAAATAATTATTTATTATATATCGATGGATCCACGATTAAACTAATTTAACGCTTACATTCCGTGAAGTATTCTTTGAACTGTGATTTACAAATATTTCCTTATTTTGATAATTTAATTATATATATAATTATTTTATTAACCTGTTTTATTTGTCTATATTAGTTTTAAGACATTTTTACCAAATTATAGCTAAAACAGCTAAGATCACATTGTAATCTGGCAGATTTAGCGATTTGTATTTCCACCCCAGTGGAATGAATTTGTAGACTTTTAGAAATGGAATGATTTTTATTTGCAAATGATAGTGCTAAATGAAATGTTAAAGGATCAGGTACAGTTTGTAACAGTATCTTTTTGAGATGGATTAATTTTTGTATATTGCGTCTGCTTTCGCGTTTTTAATTTCCCGATGCGCTTTGAGTTGCCGAACTCCGTCTTTTGTAATTTATATTCGCGAACATCGTTATGTGTTTTCATCGCGTACCGTCCGGTATTGTTTGTTAGTTCGTTGTGAAAGACGCACGCTGGTGTTTTTCGCTCCATCTAGTTTCGACGATCTCTTTCACTTCTTCCTCTTCTTTGGATAAAACACCTATATTTTTGTTGGGGTGAACAGGCATCCCATGATTATGTACAGGGTTGGTTAACTGATTTTTTTCTCTTTATTTATTTCTAGTGTTTTAAGTACGGGATTTAAAATGCCCGTTAAGTTTGGGAATTGGCCGGCATGCTTATAACGCCGATTGTTTCTGGATGAGCTCGAGGTTACGCTTTGGAGGGTTTCTTTCGCCTTGGTCGATCGGCTGCTTCTTCATACCAGAGCCGCCCTTTGTTCTATCTTTCTACGGCCCTAGTATGGCAACCAGTGGTGGTTTCGCGAAGAAACGCCCGTTCCGTAACCTCGAGGCGATGATTTCGATTCACTAAGGATAAAATCCGCTTTTCTCTGAAAACTTCTACCATCCAGGTCAGTTTATCTTATCCCTTCTACTGGCATCCGCCGAAGATGGCGAAAGCTCGTTGCGTTTTGGGAACTGTGAATCGCTGCCTTGCGTTCCGATATTTATTTTCTGCAGTATATTATTTTGTGCTACAGTAAAATTAGTTCTAATTAATTATTATACTTATTTGACTCTGTCTATAAATATTCTACTAATAATTTTGAATTAGAAATTAATTGTTTTGTACTCGTAATAGGAAAATCTGTTCCTAAATGCAACGAATTGTTATTTGCACTCGATGCTAAATTCATAGAGCGAGAGTGGCATCAAGTCTCTCGGGGGCGACCGGAGCTCCTGCGCGTATAGGTCCGCGGCCCCTTTAGCATTAACTTGCTTCGATACTTTTACTTATTACTTTGATATATTTCTTATGTACGATTTATGTAAAGGCGTTCCTGGATAGACTAAATTTAATTAATTGCGTACGAATTTTAAGCATTTATTTGTGCTTTATTTAAAGTCAAAGCCGCCCATCACTGCAGCGACGTTCGATGACCGGCTTAATTAATTTAATTATTAATACCTTTTCTAGAATTTTTGATCTTAGTAGATGCTTTATATCTAATTTAAATTAGGGTTATCAAGTTCACGAACACCGTAAATTTATCCTTTTTCAAATTTTGTTATTTTCAATTCTACAATTTAAGTTTTGCTGCGTGTTGTCGGACATCTGCGCGATAACGTCGCCTCATATTGTAACTTTATGGTACACATGTGTTAACTTAGCTTGAGGTTCTCAAAATTTTCTATGATTTGTATACTTTACTAATTATTTTGCTTATGCAGGAAGTTCTCAAAATTTCACTGAATTTTTACCACTACGTCTATTTGAAAGATTTTTATGAACTGTACGCTGCCAGATACTAATTTTTGCTTTCTGAAACGAAAATAAACTGATCTGATCCTTACTTTGATTTTTTTCCATTTATGTACTGTTGTGTCTTAGGTGATTTTTCTTTCAAGTTATTTATGAATATTCTTGCCAATACTTATCTGCATAACCCCAGGTGTGTGAAGCAGAATATTTACGAGTATTTTTTAAGTCCAACTTTTATCTCCGAATTAATCTACGACGTTTTTACTCTTGTACGTCCAGATTTACACTAGCGTTTTTCAAATTACAAGTGTGTGGAACCCATTTTCCTTTCTTTCTCTAGGTATTTTAGGCTGCTTCATGCGCGAGCTCGCACCAGTTTCAGGACAGCCGACGCTCGTCAGCACCGATTCCGGGATTTCTTCCAGCGATATGGGGGGCGAAGCTTGCGCATGCCAAGCTTGGTGGTTTTCTCGATGGTTCCTTCGACCGTCTTCTTTTTTTAGGCAACTACACCTCACTCCCTAACCTCCGCGGCACTAAAGCCGGCCGGACATTTTTCTTTTATTTTGCTACGAAGCGTGATTCTTCTAGTGTAGGCTATACGCGTTTGTTTATCGATCTCTGACGTGGCAAATTGGCTAGGTGAACATGAAAGTTTTAGAGTCGGCATTACGTGGTATGTTGTGCAGACATAAATCTCAGGGCGCCTGATTAATGGTAATCAACCGAATCTTAATAAAACTTAACTGATGAGAAGGGCAAGATTTATATCTGTCTGACAGAAGCTTGGAAGTCTTTGCACAACAATAAATAAAAACACTCCGTACAATACAGTCCTATATTAAATAACAAATAATTTGCATTTGCTTTAAATAAATAATTAAGTACAAGTGAATATTTTCAATGGAGTTAAGGTCAATCAAGAGTTTAATTAAATTGTTTCTTACGACCCGTTGAATTCTGCTTAGAAGTTGAATCTGTATTCGGGCTCCGAATTGCTTCAAGACTACAGTGTTAATAATGAGTCGAGATCAAAATCTGTAAAGTTAAAAGGGCAGAAAACTCGAGAATTATAATAACTAGATCGTAAGTTAACCGTAGGATCTATTTAAGTTAATTTATTAGTAGAGCAGAGGTTGAGCAATGCATACAATTTAACTATTGTACTACAGAATTGATAATGTTACTTGTAAGTAAATCTATTTTTGATAAATGCAATCCCAATTTATGAAAGAAAGTTAAATTATAGTAAATAACATTTGAAGCTACGAGCTTCAAAGTTGAACAAGAAATAACTCGACAGAATTAAATGAGGCCCGCATCAACAGTATGGTTTATACATCAAATACAATAAATAATTAGAACATGCAACTGATATCAATTAATTTATTGATATTTGATTTGGCAGATCTTATAACGGCATCTCGCCTAATCGTTGTTTGTAAAGTACAACAGCAAAAACAAATTTAATACTTGCGATTTCTAATCGCTTGTCATGTGTCAAGGCATTTCACCGGAAAGTTTCCAATAAAAATAAGTGAAAATGCCCGTATATTTCTACGTAATAATATAAACTGTTTGAACTCACTAGCATTGCTGACAATGTGCAATAATTAATTTTCTTTACCTTTCTCAATGATTGTAATTATTTAATTTGTGTGGGCGTGAATCAAAACCAGTAATTAAACATTTTTGGTCATACCAAAATGGCGTATAACAAAGGAACAAAGTTACTATTGAATTAATAATCGATTAATCTTATGGCATTGTGGCATTTAAAATAAATGTAAGATTGCAATGTCAACTTGGAGTTTTAATTATACACAATTAAGCAGTTTTAAACGGATTAATTAATTTGGAATAGCTTAATTATTAAGATACGTCAGGGTGTTACAAGAATTAAGACGTAAAATTTACGAATAGTGCAACTGCGTTCCAAGCTAAACATTCGGTTTATCCGAAAGGTTACGAAATTTGAAAATCGGAAATGGAAATTAAATAAATATTTCAGTATTAATAAGTAAATTTGAGAATGAACTATGAAGAAGTATATGTTAATTAATTGTTCTATAGGATTTAAGGTGCTGGAAATAAAGTAAATTTTAAATTATATTAAAAAGAATGTAATAACTTTGAATAATGAAGCAACACCCCCAATAGTTTAGAATCTTGCAGTAACAACTTGAATGAAATGTCATTGTTTGTTATGGCTGAGGGTTCGGGATGCGGAATTTTCCCTAGTCCTCTTGGACTAAAACTGTTTTATAGTCATTTCGCCATGCCTACTATATTTTGGCCGAATCTGGAGGAGTTTCACTGCCAGAAGGGATTTTTAACGTGCCAAACATCACAGTGACACGGACCTACGATTTTACTTCCTTATTCGAGAAAAAGGCATGTTTTTTAAATTTTTCTCCGCTGAAAAATTTACCAACCTCGATTGGGTTTGAATCCGGGTTCCTTGGGCGCAAAGGCAAACATGCTAACCACTACACCAGTCGGGGCCTGCATGATGTGACATAGATCAATATTGGTAAATTTTTACGGAAATAATTGAATGTTAATTAATGTTTCAAAGTTATTGTATTTTTATTAAGAAAAAATAAGTTTCATCACCTTCTGAATACTGCTCCTATAGAAAGAACATAATGGAAATGAGCCACAACATAATAAACTGGACTCTTACAACGATTTGGAGTTCTGGTTTTCATCCCCTAGCTCGGCGTCGTAAATCGAGGTAGTTAATGAAATGGCGCCCTTTCGATTCTGTCGAGTTTAGCGACGCCTGACATAAGCGGCACGAAGGAACTCACATAAATCACATTCATTAGAACCCTGAATGACCTCGTCTCCTTAGTTAGCCGAGCAAACCTGTAATTTCCGAAATTTGACTTTACCTGCGCTCTGAAGTTGACAATGTAATCATAACGTAAACTTTTTTGCAATTTTCAATAACAAAATACATGACAAGGTTGAATGGTAGAATTTATATTTAAAGTAAATTAATAAGAAATGTTTGGTGGTCTATAGACAGACACGCGTTATCGCGAAAAATTCGGTAGAGTGGAGGAAAATACTACAATATGTTTAGTTAATGTATTGAGAGAACGTGTGAATAGTATAAACAATAGTCCTCCCACATGAAATTATATGTGGTAATTGGGCTATCTTTAAGCTGCTTTAGGAAATACTGGATGTGTAACGATTTTCTAACGAGTGATTAAATTAACGGTTCAGTTGTGAAAACTATTTGTGTGTCGAAGGTTATCATTGTGTTTCATTTAGATCAAACGGATAATCTGAGGACTGAGAAGATCTATACTATTGGTTATTTTTTGATGTCTTATCAAACTTGGGTATTGAAAATTCAGTCTAGCCGTGTCTCTGAACACTCTGAAATTGTCATAAGGTAGAATAATCGATTTTGTCACCTCATATTTCCCGATCGTTTGAGAATGAAATACATAATAATTTTGAGACACTTATTATACACATGAGAATGAAGCAGTAAGCGAAAAGCTGGCATTTTGCAAAGTTGTCGCTACTTTGATAATTAGCCACTTTGTTCTTTTTGTAAGTTATTATTTGAATTGTGCAGTGTACTAGTATAGTAATTATTTAATCGGTTGCTTTACTTTCATAATATAGATGAAAAAATTATTGCATTGTTAAATATGGGTAGTTTCGGATCTACGCGTATCATTATTAAATCTTTTATTTACTTGGATTGCTCAAAACTTTAATTATTTCAAGAGCGATAATTTATATTAAGTGAAACTTTAAACTGTACTATTTATGTAAGTGAAGTAAACTGTAGCGTCTTGCAACTGATTTTTGCAGTAGGTCCAATCAGAGGCGCAATACGTGTGTAAGTTTTTGGTTTTGATCCGTCTGTGCTGTTGAAATAAAAGCAGGGACGCGTTAACTTTGGCAAGTTCTAGAATTAGAATCACGTGGGTAATTGATTATCATCTTATACCCCGTCATTTTCGCTGTAGTTAACTGGCGTTCCCATAGTTATCCCGATTAATACCGATTGTGACAATACTCCCTTGAGTTTAATCCGAGGAGTTTCTCGAAGGTCCGGTTCTCTGTAGCTCAGTTCAGTTTAACGAGAAATTGCCCATAGCCTATGCTCTTTAATTTCTCACACATTTTAGTGTATTCCCTCCCGTTGGGTCTTCAATAGAAGAAATTCCAAGTGATATCCGCCCTTAAGATCTCCATATTTCCGGACGAAATCGCAGGAGGTAGCGACTTACAGCACACTTACACTTACACTTACAGCACACTTCTATATGCTCTATTATCATTCATCTTTGTGTTAGTATTAATCAATTATGAGCACATTCTGTATTTTGTATTTTTTTGCAGCTGCTATCTTAAGTTGTATTTGGTAAGCCGTTTAATAAAACATGGAATTTTATAGCTTAATACTATCCGATATAGACGTTATGAACGCCTTGTAGCTGAGTTGGAAAATATTTGAAAATAAAAATCTTTAACGGTCCACAACTTACGATGTATTAATCACCTAATTTCGCTTAATAATTTTACAACTAAATGAGAATAAAGTACAATTTATAATACCATGCGAAACAATATAAATTTAAATAACATTTAATTTAACAATAAATGCTGATTTCCAGGCAACTGTTAGAGTAGTTCAGAGTAACTCCTAGACGCTCAAAGAATGTCTTAGAATTACTCTGAACTACTCTGACGGTTGCCTGGAAAGCGCCTAAGAGTCTTATAAGTTAGCAACTGATTTTAATATTTTTAGTTTGAGAATTTATTTGGTGCAAGTATTCCCTTGGAATCTTTAACTTTTGTTTTTGTGACTCCCAGTGGTTTAATTACGTTTACAACGACTCGTAAATTTATTAAAAAACCTTTACACTCTCACTACTTAGAAATTTAGAACAAAAGCTTCGGAACACTTCCCATTCATTTTCCGACTGCTTCGCCCGAAACAACGAATATAACTCACTATAAGACTCTAAATTATTATTAAAACAATTTACGTTTCCCAACCAACTTATCACAAAACGTGATTTACTTCTTACAGACTGCATGGACTTTCCGAACTCTGGCTGCTTAAGCGACAATCTAATGTTTATCAATACACCGGAAGGAAAATGTGATGTTACAGTCAGAGGTTAACTGTTCACTATCTGTGAGACATGAAATGACTATGTAAACATTATTCAATTGCTTGAATATCATCTAATAACGCATTTACTTTAAAATAAATGAACTTTCACTATAATTTTTTCTTGTTTAAAATTTGAAACTTATATTAAACTGTATTATTATATCTTTTTTCAGGGAGGTTAGTAGGATAGAATTAAATTCAAATAATTAATAGCTGACATATGAACATTTATTTTTCTACGCATACTTTATTTCTGTCATCCCCATTGACTATATCATAACACTAATAAGAAAAACACTAATAAGAAAATAATTATTTTGATTAATCTCATGTAAAAATTCTAACCACAAAATAAAAAATAAAAAAGGTTTAACTCTGTACATAATCAAAAAGGTGTCTTGGTAACTGACGTGGGCTTTGTGATCTTGGAACTTGAACTGTTGATAGGGCTACTTGAGCAGCAGCATCGACTGGTGATATCATTTCAGGAACATCTGTTTGCTCTGGAACTTCGACAAGATTCTCATGTCTGATGAAAATACCTTCTATTTCCGTGGGAACTTCAATTTTTGTATTATCCTGAAATGTAACTTTCTTTTTCCGTTTTACATTAGATTCGATGAGTTGATTCACCTAGTGTTTCAAAACGTAGCCATCGTTTAATCTAATTTTGTAATGTAGTGTTCTGCATTTTCTTATAACGGTCCCAAATTTTCACATTGGCTTATTGTCCGCGTACCAACGCACTTTAACTCTCTCTGCCTCATTGAATTTTCGAACTTTAGGAAGGTTGACTGGGTTATTAACACATTCTTTTGGTGGACGTAACGCATCTAATTTAGATCGAATTTTTCTTCCTAAGTAAAGTTCTGCTGGTGTTTTACCACATTGTAGTGGTGTAGCTCTATTAATATTTCCTGTATTTTCTGTTTCATCGGAAGTTTTTCGTCTGACATGACAATAAGTTTATATTTAAGGGTTTGAATATTTCTCTCAGCAAGGCAATTTGTAGCAGGGTGACCTGGTGCAATAAACTTTTCGATGATACTATTTGCTATGCAAAATTTTTGAAATGTATTACTGATGTATTACTGATACCAAAATTCTGGGTAGACCGTGAACACTGAAAATGTCTTGTAACAGATATTGTTCACGCCGTTGTAAATTTTATTTTACATCATTAGGGTCAGATGAAAGTCGTGCAAGTGGGCGTGAATTGAGTATCGCTTCGATGCGGTCAATAAGGGTTAAAAATTGAACAAAAGTGGAAACTTGCCACTCTTGACAGCACCTTCCCACAGCCCACCTTGATGAGGACTTGCAGGAGGCAGGAAATGAAATATGATTTCTCTTGGATTAGTAAACGATTCTAGAGAACCTTGGGTCTCTTTATCTTCAAAAAATGCAGTTATGAGTCTTTTGAGTTCTCGACTGGCACCTACAAAATTGGTACCGCAATTTGAATATAAGTGAGCTGGAAGCCCACGGCGAGCAACAAAACGATGTAAGGTTCCGATAAAGGAAGCCGTTGAGAAGTCCTCTACAATTCCCAAATGGACTGTCTTTGTAGTAAAGCACACAAAAACATATAACTAAAATTTTACAATTTTGGTGTTTCTCAAATTAAATAATTTGATTGGGAATGGTCCAGTGAAGTCCATTTCAGTCTGGAAAAAGGGTTGCGAGGGTATTACATGAGAACTAGGCAAGTCACGCATAGTTGGGATGGCATTCGAAGGTTTACCACGAAAACAACGTATACAATTCATGACCCGCGATCAAGCAACACGACGGCAAGCGAGTATCCAAAATGTCTGTGACACGATGGACTGCAAAAGTGACGGTCCACAATGTGCATTGATGATGTGATAGTAATCAACTAAAGAAACAACTAGATGGCGTGAGTGAGGTAACAAAATTGGGTGCTTGGATTGAAACGGTAAATCAGATTGGCTTAATCGACCTTCAACCCGAATAACACCGTCAACAAGAAAAGGACTAAGTTGCTGTACGTGTCTCGAACACCGCTTTGAAACATTAAGGTTTCTTAATTCATCTTTGAATAACAACGATTGTATGTACTTGCAAAGCACGAGTTTGGCACGTTGGTGAGTTTGCAAGATTGACAAAGATCTATGAGAAGGTACCCAATTGGGAAACAGGCCGAGGCCATAATGAATCATGGTAAAACAAATCGACAAATCGAGGCGAGGTCGAAACTAGAGAGATCATAGGTTTGAATTCAAGGTCAATCGGATCAATACCGAATGAAAAAATGGGCTTGGGTCAATATCAGGCCCACAAGACAACCAAGTAGGACCGTTATACCAGTCAGTACTATGGACCTTGGATAGATCGCAAGGTAGCATGCCACGAGATGGCAAGGTACGTAGTACCACCATATAGGTAGAGTATACTCTTGAATTAATGACACTCGATTTGAAACGAACGTTTTTAATTTGCAAGGCGGTATACGAATCCAGGTGAGCGCAATCGTTGAGTCCGACCAAAGATAAGTTGATTGGATGGGCAATTCAGTCGATTGAATGTCTGAGGAGCTTTTCATCACTTGAGCTAGCAACAACGCACTCGACAACTCAAGTCTAGGAATTGAAAGGGTCTTTAGCAGAGCTAAAAGAGTTTTGCACAATAGCAAAATTGAAGAAATTGGCTGATGAATAGACGAACGTAAATAAACAACTGCCGCTAAGCTCTTCTGGGAGGCGTCGCAAAATCCATGCAATTGATAGCTAGCTGCTGGTGGAGCACACAACCGAGGAATGGAAAGATTACAAGAATTCTGAAAAGATTTTAAGAATGACCACAAGTTCGGAATGGATTCAAACGAGATGGTTTCATCCTAACCCGATGACAAAAGCCATAACTGTTGCATAAAGCATTTTGCCTTCATAACAATAGGGGCTAACCAACCGCAAGGGTTGTAAATTTGAGCAATAAAGGACAAAGTTTCCGTTTTGTTAAAGGAGTTGATAATAAGTTACAATAAGAAGGGAATTGTAGACAAAAATCGTCACGAGTAGGGTTCCAGATAAGTTCTAGAATTGAAACGTCTGGGGAATGTGCATAGAGCAATTTTGATAATTTTTGAGGAGATTTGGTAAGCTGCTACACCATTTACGTAGCTGAAAACAACCAAGAGGTAATAACTTACAAAGTTCGCACTTACGCAGAAGTGCATCATAAACAGACGATGAATCTGTGATAATGTCATCGACGCAAATATTGTTCTTAAGAATGTGAGAAGCAAGAGGAAATCGATTACCTTCATCAATTACCAGTTGTTGAATAGTTTTGAGCGCTAAGTAAGGCGCTGAAGCGACACCATATGTGGCGGTGGTCAAGACAAATGTTTGTAATGACTAATTTGGCGATTCGCGCGATAAGATTCATTGGTATTGGTGATCCTGGGAATTGATGTAAACTTGGCGATACATTTGCTTGATATCGCATGAAAAAACAAATGGATATTGGCGAAAGCGAAGTATGA
>JAHWXV010066216.1:0-13476 GCA_024586415.1 Phrixothrix hirtus | reverse complement strand
TAGTTGTTTTTGACGTAAATATAGTTATTGCATAGTAAATAAGTAAATATATAGTAGTATTTTATAGTATCTCTTCTTTGCAATATAATTCTTATTTTACATTAAATATAGAATAGTATTTTTCGTTTTGTTGTTTAATAACTTGGTTTCGGGTAATTATTAATTGGAGTAAATAATTAGTGTAATTTGTATTTTTGCTGTAATATCTAGGTAGTGAAGTGTTTGTGGTAGCTAGCGTTTTGAAGTGTGTGAGAATCAACCAATTGTAATTAAATTGATACTCTATTTTTGAAATGGAATTGGGAGATTGGGATAATCATCTTGAATTAATAGATGTGGAAGAAGGTAGACGAGAAAGAGTGCCTGAGCGGTACATTAGAAATTATGAAAATCCTATAGAATTCTATTCGGATGAAGAATTCAAACACCGTTACCGGTTTACAAAACATGTAACAACAAATATTATATTACGACTGATTATAAATGCAGTTCAAGTAATGAATAATAGAGGCTTACCAATTGCACTAATTATAAAATTGTTGATATGTCTACGATATTATGCTACGGGCAATTTTCAGGTATTTATTTTACATTGAAATGTTGTACAAAAACTTAAATTTGAATATGTTTATTTTAGAAGGTAGCAGGTGATTTAAGGGGAGTAAGGCAAGCTACAGTTAGACAAATAATAAAAACAACATCAATTGTTTCGGCAGAACAACTAGGAAATTATATAAAATTTCCAGATAATGCAACTGCCCAGAGAAATAATATAATGCAATTTCATATGATGGCAGGTTTTCCTTCAGTGACAGGTTGCATTGCTTGCACTCACATCACTATCAGTGGCCCTGAGGGAAACAATGCTGAAATTTATCGACAGAAAAGTATACTTTTCTTTAAATGTTTGAGTAATGCCAATATTCCGATTTATATTATCACATTAAAATAATCTGTTGCAGGTTATTGTAGGACCCAAACGGGAAATTATGGACACAGTCGTTAGGCACACAGGCTCGACTCACGACAGTGTAATCTTCGATAGAAATGCAGCAAGGGTCCGATTTGAACAGGGACAAATTCGGGGATTATTATTAGGAGATAATGGTTACCCTTGAAGACGATATTTGTTAACGCCCGTTTTAAATCCGGTTACCCAACAGGAACATAATTACAATATTTCCCATAAGGCAACCAGAAATATTATCGAGCGAACATTTGGAATTTGGAAATGAAAACTTCCATGTATAGAAAAAATAACAACAAAATTAGAAACAACCACAGCAATTATCTGTGCAACAGCAGTATTATATAATATAAGCATTACACATGACAATGTAGAAGAAGAAATCATTTTAGAAAATAATGAAGAACAAATACACGAACACAATGAAAATATTGGTCTTGCATTTCGAAGAAATTTTATAAATCAACACTTTTAAAATATAATGTAATCAATAAAAATAAACACTATATATAAATTTTATTGCATTTATTACATAATTTATTAGCAGCACTAGTAGCGTAACTATAATCCAAATTATATGTTATTTGTTTTTTTGAATAACTGCAATTGCAGCATATCCAATTCTATGTTAGCCTCAGCAGCTTCTGCATTTGCCGTATCAGCCCGTTCATTTGCTTCTGCTGCACGTACTTCAGCTTCCACCGCCTGCATTCTTTTCTCATGTAATTTTCTTTGCTGTTGTACGTCCTCCTCTGCTCTTCGAATCCTCCACATCTGCTCACTTTCTAATTGACTAATCTTCCTTTTTCTAGGAGAAGATTGTGGAAGATTAACAGCTAAAACCAATCAATTCAATTAATTATTGATACAATAATAATTATACCTAATTCAATAGATTTAAGTGATAGTATTTATATGATGTTCAACCAGGAAACATATCTATAACATAAATGATATAGGTGTTACACAAGAACGACAGGTATTTAACAATTGTTTAGTTATTTATAAGTTTAAGCAGTAAGAATTCGTCTTATAAATGGAATATATTTCCCAGTGTATTTACCTTGTGAGGAGGTTGCAGCATCTATCGAAGCATTTGCAATGGGCTGCTCTTCGACACACATAGGCTCGTTGAACTGCTCCAAGGATCCTATAATGAGAATTACACATTACTATTTATTTAAAAACATGAATTAAAATCTTACCTTCATAAACAGCTGGGACAGGGACACGGTTCTTCTATGTTTAGATGTGGTGCTGCCACATCTATACATTCAAGAAAGGGATTCTTCACAGCTGTTTCTCGAGGACCACCTCCGGTCAACAATTGGCTATGCCGCTGTCCCGGTATTTCTTTCCTTTTCCTAAATAGATTAATGTTTCAGTTAACTATAATTTACAAAATATGCAACCTACCGTTGTTTTAAATTATTCCATAACTTTTTTAATTGTTTTGGGTTTCGCTTCTTATTTACCTCATGTTGTGCATTATATATTTCAGTTATAGTCTCCCACGCTTTCTGCTTTTCGAAGACTGTAGCATGATCTGTTTTTTGTTCTCAATGGTAGCATTGTTTGCTACTAATGATGCTAATAAAATCTTCTCCCCCCGGAATATGTTTTCTTTTCCATATTTCTAAAACAATTTCTTCATTAAAATAATATACATTTGACATAATTACGATTTTTATAACATTAGTATCATTACCTGATTCTCAAATGTATTAAAATAATACTTACAATTAACGCCAAAAGTGTGCATATAACCTCAGAAATTGACTTCTAACTAAACGAAATTAGACGCAAGAAACATTGTAAAATCCCTGGCAATAAGTGATTTTACGAGCATTTCCGAAGGAACGTTCATAAAATGCAAAATCATATAAGATATGACGCGGCCTCACATGAGGATTCCTTACTGTAAAGAATTCTTACTCTAAGGAACTCTCAAGGAACGACTATAAATACGGGCCTAAGAGGGCTGTTTCATATATACATTTAACGTAAATGCCCTACTTTCAAAGTTACGCCTTATTAAGGTGAATATTCCTACTCGTAAAAAACAAATATGTTGGAATGTATTTCTAGTTAACATGATAAAAATTTATCATCTAGTTTTCGATAAAATATAAAAGACAGAGTATTTTACCGTTCTTCGTATATTATGCACGATAAAGAGAGGATATGGTAATAAAGCGACTGAAAATAATTTTGGAAATTACCCCAAATGATACTACTATTAATGTGCAAAAGTATGCAATTTATGCTTTAGAAACTGCACAGTATTGTATGTAAATTTGTACGATGACAAAATTTTTATTCATGAATCTTCAATGTTGTCTTATGCAGTGATGTCCGCAGGAAAAATTTTTGGGAAGACATTAGAAGCCTAGAATATACATTTTCTCGAAGCAAATTTCTAAAAATAATGTAATAATTGAAATCTACTCTAACTAAAGTATTACACCACCATCTAAAAAACGTAGCAAACCTTTTAGCAACGAAATTTTTTGCTACAAGCGGAACAAGATATAGTATCTCAAGGCAAACTGGAATACATTAATACACAATTAATGAGGTTCGTTTTTTTATTTTCTTAAACATCCTTTAGGATAAAAGAGATAGTCAACAACAAATAGTTTTTGCCAACAGTTGGTGTTACATACCCCTATGTACGTCGAATAAACTGAGTTTATTTTTGTCAACGAGTGCCTCAGAAAATTACTAACGATGCTTCATTTACACCTGAAGTATTTGATTTTCATAAGTTACATGAGGAGAGATCAAAATCCACATGCCAAACAAATTTCTCCTGTACAGTACAATACTTCAATAAATATATGAACAGTAACTATTAGCGATCAATAGGACCTTATAGGCAAATCTTATTTATTATTTTCTATTCCTTTTTATGTGATTGCACCCCAGCCCATTTGAAAGAAATGCATTAAGTTTCTTAACAAGAAATTTCATAGTTTGCCTCTTAGTCGCCCGAACGGCTCTTAGTTTCCATCTATGATGAAAAAACTTGGTCTACGAATATCAGGTCTAGTCTATTTGACAAGAGCGTGTACGGCGAAAATTTTTCTTGGAAACCGTTAGAGGGGTGCCGCATACGCATCACGTTACGAAGCCGTGCTTTTGTGTTTGCATCCAAAAGGATCGAAAATTTCATACGGAGCGGCTGCTAAATATACGAAAAAGTCAAGTGGGTGAAACGCTATTCTGAAGTAAAAAATGTCGTTAATCCGTCGGATTATGGCCCCATGCAAAAACAACGAAAAATGAGGACAGGATGATTTTACAGGTATTCGAGAAGAATTCTCCCCTATCATGACGTGATGGGCAAGCATTTTTTCGTAAGAAAAGGTTTAAATGTGTCATGTGATACTATAAGGATACGTTTACTGGTTCTTGAAGTGAAATTTCATACCACAATAAAGAAACCGCTATTGTTTCAAAAACGTACTGAAAAGAGACTCACTTCGCCGAAGGAAAATTTGAACCGCAATTGGGGCAAAGTAATTTTTTCGGACGAAGCTTCTTTTGGGGCATGTTATTCCATTACTTATACCTGATGTAGGCACGCCGATAGATTCATCCAGTGAACCGTAAAACACTCGGTAAAGCTGCACCTTTGAGGCTGTTTCTCAAAACAGGGATTTGGCACGTTGTACATGTTACAGACAATTTAAACGCCGCTAAAATGGTCAAAATATTTTAGGTTTTGTTACCATCTGCCTAAAGGCGGTATACAAGAAAAAACATATATTGGATACTGCAAGAAGACAATGACCCGAAACATCGGAGTCTTCTTGGTACTGTGTGGAAACAAGAAACTGGCGTGGATGTACTGGATTGACCATCGCAGTCACCGAATGCAAATCCACTAAAAAATGTTTGGGCACTGATGAAGTTTAAGATCTGAAGAAAGAATATCTGGACTTTCAAGCGATTACTTCGTCAAATTCGACTTATACGGACGTCATTGTCTCCAGATTATGCTATTAATTTAGTAGAAAGCATGCATTGATAATGGAGGTAACTGGACACCTTATTAATAAAGAGTAACACAATAAAGCATTCATGTATTAACGTATTTACTTTTTTCAATTTATTATCTCAAGTTCCCTTTTTGCTTTTGCCGTACACGCTCTTGTAAAATAAAATAGAAAACATTCAAAATGCACTGCTATTACATATTGTTAATACATTTTAGTTGGAATATACCAGAGTTTGATAGTTATTAGTTCAGTGAGGAAAGAAGTCTCGAACATTTATTATAATTATTGTAAAAACTAACAAAATTCCTATAGAGTTCCACTAATAAATCTTTAAACGGACTACGTTTATACAATTTTTTTTCACCTACTCGACCTCATTATTGTTCAAGTTTGGTATTGATCTATGCGGACGCGCTGTATTAATTACATCAATAAAAACTGTTACAAGATATTTTACAACTACAAAGCCGTTTTAGCTAGAATTGACAGCATATTTAGGAATTATTAGTGGTAATTAATGGATAAACAGTATATTAATAATTTTTTACCAATTACCCATAGTAAAACCTTTAAAATAAATCAGTAAATAGTTACCAAATAAAAGATTCACATTTGAAAAAGAATATCTGAAACACGGATAAAGCAAAACGACATTTTCAGCCTTTTATTGTTGGTGTTATTTATGAACGGTATCCAAAGACGGAACGAAAAAGACTCAAATAGGGTATTGAAACTAGGATCTTACGCAATCTGCACTACTATTTTCTTAAATAATCTAATTTTAATAAAGTATCTTTTTTGAAACTGTTGCAATAATAATATAGCAATATATTGAAAATAAATTTAAATGCAAGTTTACTGAAAAATATAATAATTTCTAAATTTACATACTTATAAATTCTAGAAACGCCAATTTATGAACTATTTAATTTACAATTTGAGTAATTACTGTGGCAGAGATGAAACTTAATAAATATTTGAAAATTAGCGTGAATCAATGAATCCTACTAACAATATATTACTTAACGTAGTTAAATAAACCATTGAGTTGGAATGGTTGGTAGTCTACATCTTTGAACTAGAAACATTTGTAAATTGTACATGTACGAGATAATTAGAAATTGCCATGGAAATTTAGCTAGATTCATAGTATGTTACAATTATTTACAATTAACAAAAATAACGTGAATACGCCAAAGCTTTTACAATTTTTCAAATGTTCAATTACGTGTTAGGTTACAATAGATAATAATTGCCAAAATTGAACATTTCGTTTATGTTAATTTATTCAATTAATAACAAGGTAGGAAAGAAAGGAAAGTAAGGAAGTATATGATAATATTCTCAATTCAGGGATAACAACGTTGTCGTTGGCTTTAGGCGATAATAACTAGTAGAACTGTCAGATCAAGTTCTAGGCAATTCTTTACTTACAGAAGGACATAAACGCCGAGAAGGTAAATAAAAATTTCTTGGATCTAATATTTGTAAAAAAAGGAAAAGTATTAATTTCTCTTTATTTATATTTTAAATTAACCGTTCATTACAAAAGCAATCAAAAATTTTTATTATTCCATTTTAGTAGTTATTAGGCGGATCTCTAACTTTTTATACTTTTTCAAGTTATAAATTAAACCAACTTATAAAATAAGATTCTAGTACGCTAGTAATTTTTATCAACTACATCATAAAAGAGATTACTAGTTTTTTCAAATACCATAAGAATGGATATAGCAGTTACAAAGTAGTTCTAGCTTACCCTGATTTTTTTAGAGATACAAATGAGGGTAGTAAACTTTTATCAAGAGGTTACAAAAGAAATATGTAGGATGTAATATAATCAAGGGTTAAATAATAAATATAAAAGATGTTTATAAAATATTTTCCTAGAATTTAAATAAATACTGCTAATGGATACCGTGTGTAATATAAATCGCTGAATGTTTGAAAGAATTGTAGCTTAGTATTACTGTGGAGGTTTGCAATTTATATAATATAAAGTGAGTAACTAATAAATGATATCTTAGTTTAACGGAAGTGTAATTACTCTATTAAAAATTATTTCTGGTAAAAATGCAATAACCCTTCAATTTTAATTTTATATACTTTACAACAAAATATCCTTTTCAAAAAATTACACTGAAACTCGTTTTTCCGCTGATAAAGACAAATACGGGTCCCGTACATTTTAATTGTCTACAACATTTCTAAAATTGATCAAAATCGAAGAAGGACACCTCGAGAGATTTCGCTGTTAGTGTTTATAAATTATGCATCTATATAATTGACATTTCAAGATCTATAATATTAATAGGTTTAAATTATGAACCTACCGCACTGTATATCCTTCCGTCAAGGATCACATATGAAAAATTGCTATTAACACCTTTATTTGCAGAATATAGTTAACATCTAACACGAATAACAAACTTTAGTATATTTAAATCTAAAAACTGCAGCTGATTATAATTCAGAGCAGAATAAAATAACGGAATATCTTTAAAAATTTTTATTACTAAAAGTTTCCGTAAATTAATTGAGTTAACAACTTATATACAGAAAAAGCGGAAATTATTTATGAACTAATAAAAATGAGAAAATTATGCTTTTCCTAAGGAAATATACTAATAAGTGAGTAGTAACGATATAAAAAGTAAGTGAGTTTTAAAGTAGTCATTTATAGAAAAATTGTAGGCCTTTTGAAATGAATTATCAACAGTAAAACTCAACATCGTCTTGTTCATATCTCAGATACATAAAAAAAATAATTTGGTAACACTGTTACTTTATTACAAATGTAGGAAATCTCTTTAACAAAACATTTAGCCCGAGATATTTATTAGATTCATACCTTCCCAAAAATAATTATAGCAAGCAACCGCAACATTATTCATTTATCATTTCTGTTTTTTTAATATTTACAATTTTAGCTCAAATAACATGTTAAGGGATTTGTCATACATTCAATTCTATTATGAGTAATATTAATACTGCTCAGAAACAGAGACCTAGAAAAGAAGGGGTTTTCAAGTAAACTTCGTATAAAACCCGCCAACTTGAATATTTATATTTTTCGACGACGTATAAAAGTAATTTCGTGAAAATTTTATTAAATATTTTTAATATACTGTACGATAATAATCTCGTTGTAATCGATTCAAATATTTAAAAAATGTCAGTAATGAAATATTTATATGAAGTCCTTTCATTTTGTAACGACATTAGAGTGTTATTATATACCGACTTTTCAGACCATCCCCTAGTTATTCCTTTGATGCATTTTTTGATATTTAAAAGATTTTACAGGGAAGCATTTTTACTCCTGTTATGTGATAATTACGCTCATAATTCGGAATTAAAGGGAAAATGCGAGGTTCGTGCAATATCTGAGGCGATTTATTTTAAATAACCGTTCTACGACAAATAGCGCTATGTGCACAGTGTGCGTCGTTGCATAATACCTTCCGATACGAATATCGCTTTAATTGAAATCGAATGTGTGTTGTTACAAACTTCAGAGTACGGCAAACACTTGTGTACAGACAATTAGTCAAAGTATAAGGATCTATACTAAATAACTGTGCAACACGTGGAACAGTGGTATCGGGAGCGAATAAATTTAGATGAAAAACTGCATGTAGGAAGGTCGAGCGTAGTAAAGGACGACAAGCTTCAGTGCGTTTAAAATACGATACAGAGAAACACGCGAATTAGGTTTTCTGAAATGTAAAAGAAATTAGGTTATTTACAAGCCACGTGGGCGTTTAAGGTACTGACAATCGTGGACAAATTGGATACCCAAACAACCCGGTGACAACAATAAAGGCGTTTGATTTGATTGTAGTTTTACCAATCTTGAGCGATATAAGAACGAATTGTTAAGGGAGTTGAGATTTTGGTTTCACCTTACACTCCTGAACGAACACGGGGTCGCCAAAAGTTTGCAAGTTTAAACAAACGCTCCCCACGAAAAAACTTATGGGATGTTTTGGGGCAATCAAAGAATTCTCCTTATTGAATACTTCGCACATTATCCCACAATTAATTTCGATATTTACCGTAATATCCCGTCAAAGCTGAGGAAGGATAAAAGCGAAAAAGATTTCGAAAATTGATTGAGAGAGTACTACTGTTGCACACTAATGCGTTTTTACTTGCAAATCATTGGGTAAAGTTGAAAATTGGTATTTATGTAACTGAGTACGCTAATGAAACCTATAACTGTCTCCACTTGGCCCTCCTGTGCTTCCTCCGTAGTCGTGGATTTAACCACCCAAAAACCAAGTTATCGATAACTTGCTCGTTTTAATTTTTACAATAAAGTTTAAAATTACAAATTTCCAAAATTAAAAAATACCAAATTTTATACAAAATTGATTTGTCAAAAATTTTCGTACGAAATAGGTTTGTATTGCTTCGTAAAATTTAAACCGATGGCGTAATATGGATAATATAGGATTGACAAAATTTTTCAAGAATAAAAAAGACTAAAATTTTATTTTACCTATTTTCAACTAAACAGTATTTGAAAAGAGGATAAAAAAAAATTGAATTTATTATAGAATGTTTTATATTTCATCTTCATCTGGGCAGGAACTACCTAAACATGTGGTGCAGGCACTATTGCAGAATAAAACTGCTTTGCGACAACCACTTGTCTTTCCACATCATTCGTTGCAACTACAAAACATAACTTTTAATACTCCATCAGGTGAGACAGGTAACTCTGTGGGCAGAGGCTTGATACCATTTGCCGTCGCTGTCATCGTCATTGTGGATTGTAGAGCCAAGACTGGATTCCGAATAAATCATCAGTGATTCTATTTTGTAAATATGCTTAAATTATAAGTCCTTATCTTTGTTGCGAATGAGTGGCAAAAAATGCGGGATTCTATTTTTTTCTGGCTTTATAACTTACATATACTTGCCGGTGCGTTATTTTAAAGCGTTTTCAGTTTACCTATTTTTTATCTTTACTGTCATTTGTTTAAAACTTACCGTTGTTTTTAATTTTCTTAAAACTTGTTACAACTCCGCCTCTCACGCAATAATACGTACAGTATTGGAAAGAGTGGCTTTTTTTAACAGTTAATTATTTTAAAATGCGCAAAATACAACTTTTATTTTTATTGGAAATGTTATTTTGTATATTTATTTTTAGTTTTTTAAGATGGCTAACCTCGTGAAACGTTATCTAGAAAACTGCAAGGCATTCGACAATTAGTAAGAAATTAATATTAAAGAGTGTTTGGTATTATTTAATTTTATAGTTTTGCAAATGAGCAAATTAAACGATAAATTGATTTTTAAGGGATCCAATTTAATATTAAAGAGAAAGTACATTAGAGATAATTGGAAATTTATAGAACTTTCATTAGCATACTCAAACAGAAGTGTGATCAAAAAATGCGGCAACTGCTGACTCTATATCCATTTGAAGTAATAAGTCCGATAACCTGGTCCTTTCAGATATTCAGTGTCAAGTGTGACTTGTCCGTCCGCCTCCAGAGCAAGAATAGTGAGGTCGTGTTTACCGTGTCTGTCGCGCATCATTGATTTCGAACAACGAGTTAACATTGAGTTTTGTTTTAAGTTTCAAAAAAGTGCCAAAGAAGCACATAAAATATTATAATCAATGTATGGCGATAATGTGGTGACTTTAAAGACTGTTTACAAGTGGTATAAGCTATTTAAAAGCGGAAATGCGTCAGTTCAAGATGAGCAACGGCCGGGACGTTTTTCGACCTCAAAAATAGACAAAAACGATTCGTTCAAACATGCGATTGTCTATTTGAGTGCTTGCCGGAGAACTGCGCATCTCGTACGGGTCCGTACCAATCATTTTAACCAATAATTTGCAAATGAGACGAGTGAGTGCCAAATTTGTTCCCAGACTTTTAACAGATAAAAGATTCCTCTCTGTCAACATCCGCCTTACTCTCCAGATTTGCGACTTCAGGTTTTTGCCAAAAATAAAAATTGTACTGAAAGGAAAACATTTTGACACCATTTTCGACATTAAGCGGGCCACGGCGGAGCAGCTGAAGGCCTTTCCGAAAGAAGCCTTACAGGAATTCTTCCAATCATGGAATCAACGTTGGGATAAGTGTATCGCTAGTCAAGGAAATTAATTCAAATTTGATGTAAACCTATTACTTTGATCGTAATAAATTCATTCGCTGTATTTTTTGATCATACCTCGTATATACCAACTTTCAACATGCACGCATGATTTGCAAGAATAAGGGACTAATTATGCTAGACCAGAGTTTTGGACATAAATCTTGTTATTAACTATATCCTGTTTTCATTGTGTAAAAAATAGAGCATCTTAAATATTGAACGGCCCTTGTACAATTCATAAATCTATCCTATTTTGTTGATATATGCATAAAGGAAAATATTATATGTATGATTTTGAAAAAAATTGCACTTAAGGCGCTATGCCTTAATCTAAAGCACTATCAATTTCAGTAATTATACTAAAAATTAAATGTAAAAAATTAGTTGAATTAACATCTAACGTTCTTAAGAGAGTAATTAGAACATAGTTAGGAAATCAATAAATTATTAAGATAAATTTGGAAGTTCAACATCCGAATACACTATAAGGAAAATAAAACACAAACAAACATTTTGTTTGAAGAATGGTAACTACGAAAAGATTAATAATAACTTTAAGTGAATGCATATTAAACTAATAGCAACACTATAGAAACAGCGAAAGACTTTTATGAAAAGGGAAGAAACTAATCATTCATGTCAAAAAAATGATAATAAATAATAATAAAATATGAATATCTAGTTCAAAGGCAAAACGGTTCAACTTTAACATAAAATAAGATTTATACACTCTTTAAAGACGAAAATGCATAAATCAAACGAAACTCTTCAAATTTTTGTATAATCGAATTAAAAATCTAATTTTTAGCATATGCAACTGTTGAGATTGTTCATTTTGATATGAAAGTTTCCAGAAGATACCAAAATTTTTAAAACCAACTTGAAATATGCGTTATTCAATTAAATTTTCAGTTCATTGTTATACTTTATATGTAAATAAGGGAAATTATTTATATTCGATTGTTTACCACAAAATTTATAAAGCCCATATGCAATTTAAAATAATCCTAGTTTTGGAATTATACATAATAAGACGTAATAAAGTTTTTCGTTATTCTTTAGTAATTTGCATTGATTACATGATTACACTTGAACATTTCTTAATTAATACTAATTACTTTTTTTTAATTCATTTTGAATATGTGCAATAGAATTTTGTACATTCCTACGGTTAAATTCTAAATTTTGCCCTAATTCATTTTTATGCCATTCGAAAAGTATTTGTTAATTTTGGCCACGTTGGCATCGATAGAGATCGTATGGTTGTTGGATGCGCCATAATGGTTAAGGCAAGGAAAGTGAAGGTTATTTTTGGTGAGTTCGTTAGAAATTCAGCAAACGTTGATTAAAGAGAAAATAAATTTTTATCATTAGTATTGCTGTAATGTTTTTATGCGGTTTAAATGTATATTAACCCATTTTATAATGAAACATCTTCACATAGTAATAATGTGCCAGTTGAGAATCATGTTAAAGTTATCCACTTCGATCTCATTTAGGTCAAATTTATTTCTTCGATTTAACCAAGTATGATACAGAAATTTCAATATTTATCCCGCTGTCTCTACCAATTATTGGTAATATACCGTTTATTTAATTTCCTCGATGTTTTCAAGAATTTCAATTTTGCTGACATACGCACCACCTTTTCGCAACCTAATATCAAATTAATAAGATACTGATTTAACTACACGTGTCAATTTAGTAAATTTAAATGCGTTTCATTATTTAAGAATTATTTTTAGTTCAAATTAGTATTGAATTATTAAACCTTAACGTGGCACCTATTTAACAACCAATGAATATTTTAAGGAATCATATTTTTAATTGAAAATTTAATTGGTTATTACTTAATTAAATATAAGTCATTGTAGTTTTGCGACTTACTACTTATAAGCCATTAATTATGGTATTCTTTTTGCTTATGATAATGAAATTCAATTAACAACCACTTTGTACCATTTGAATTGGTTCTAACTTTGGTTATTGTTTTAAGATAATCACTATTTTTTACTTTAAAATCTGACCCATCTGAAAGAGTTTGCAAGGCAGTTACTATGTAAGAATTTGCGGAACATACTAATTCAGAAGATTTTTAGTCTTTCTATATTACTTGAAATTTTATTTGGTACCAAATAATTTTTGTTCTAATTCCTTTTAGCCTAATTTATTGTACAGTGCATGAGCTCTAGTATTCTTATTTGTATTTTATATTAAATATTCATTAATATAAATTACGTTCAATAATTTATTCAAATATTAACTACAAAAATTTATATTTTAAATATTGTAACGAAACTAGCTAATTGTTTTTACAATGTTTATTTATATTCACTAAAATTCTACAAGTAACTATGTACACTAATTTATTTTAAATATTTA
>JAHWXV010066210.1:0-10590 GCA_024586415.1 Phrixothrix hirtus | reverse complement strand
TGCCAAGGGAGATTTAAAAGAAAATCAAGTGCACAGGAACAAAATCAACAAATTATCTTTGATCGACTCTGGAAAGAGGACGGACGCGTTGTCGAGCGCTCCGTAAGAAGACGCCTAACACGAGGCCAGTTGTGAGGAGGTTAAGTGAAATAGTGTAGTTAACGCAGAAAGCAATAAGTGCCGCGAAATTAAGTGGATTGGAAAAAGCAAGAATTTCGCCTACGAAGCGGAAAAGGAACCATTGGATTTCAAAAGAAACAGGCTCCGAGGAATACGTAAGAGACATTTGAAATTGACTTTGATAAAACGTTAGTTAGGTGCGCAGTTCGCACCAAAAACAGTTAAATAAAATTATTGTTTAATAAACAGTCACTTAGAAATTGATCAGTGTTAAATAAATGTACCAAAAACAAACGAATGTCTAAATATTAAAATTCAGAAATTAATTTTGATTTTGTTAAAATTAATATTTGCTTAGTTAAAATAACATCAAAAATTGTTTGAATAATTTGGTTGAATATATTTGTGTTTGTAAAAGCATTCCATTTTTTTATTGTGTCATAAATAGACACGCATTTAATTTAAACGATCAAGGTAATTTCAGGGAAAAGGGCCACAAGTTTCCCATATTTGTGCGTAGTACATTAAAGAAAAATTGCATCATTAAATTTAAACATAAATAAACCTCCTAAGGTAAAACAAAAGGTTGCATTTTTTTATTTAGCTAGAATCGTTGCATGAACAACCAAAACCAGGAAAGTTTGATTAAATTTTATAGAATTGCGACAGTACAAACAGCAGCTGCGGAGAATAACAAAACAAAGCATCGGTAAAAGGGGGTAACCCTGAGTGTTTGATAATTTTAAAAGAGTCCCAAAATCAAGCCGGGCAAAACAAAACAAAGTACGAAGATACGTACAGAGAAATTAAGAATAGGTGGCGTACCTGTCACAAATAAAATTTTAAATTAAAAATTAAATCTTATTAATTGTTTGACAATTAACGCGGGGCATTCAAAAAGTGAAATCAAAATAATAACATAGCATATAAATATAGCACACCCAACGCGGGGCTATAAAAATTAAATTTAAAAAAGATTATAGGAATGCCTATGCTGGACATTGTATAAAAGTTATTTTAAATTTAATTAAACAATTAATGTGCTGTATCAGCAACATCTAAATCATACTTTTACTTTTGTGGACAATTTCTAATTCATTTTATTAAACACTACATGTTACTAAATACATTTGATTTTATTCTGGTATAAAGGTTTGATTGTTTTGAATAATTTTACTCTATAAATTGTTAATTTGGATTGTTACTATTGTATCATTTAATTTAGTATTATATAATTGCCATTTTGAATCATCCTCATAAGCATAATGTAAGATGCTTAGAATCATTTCATATTGTTTAGTGTCCAAAATTTGTTAACCTTACTCTGATATTTAAAATTTTTAAGATAGCTTTGTGTGTGCTGCTGAGAAATTTATTTTTGAGTATTTAAATAAATTATTATTTAAGATTGCTTGGTTTTAAAAAGTGTTGTATTATTTTACTTTTGTCATTGATAAATGGTCTCGTAGATAACACTAGTTCGAAATGGCTTGGTAAACTTTATATAGGAATAGTCTGGCCTTACTTCTCATTGAAGACAGGTTGTCTAGAATTGTGTTAAAGAGGTACATGTTTATTTTAACCGCATTGCTAAAATTATCCATCTAACTTAGCAAATAGTTATTATCTGTAAAATTTATTTATTTTAAAAACGTAATGAGCCTTCATAGGTAAATATTTTTAGTCTGCTATATTTTAGCTTCTAATTATTTTTTTCTGTGTCATTTCCTACTGGGAATTATCCCTGCAATGAATAACTGACTACTGAAATACATTCTATCAACAAACAATTGTCTTTCTTCTCTTCATAGAGGTAATATCCATCAATATCTACTTCAATTTTACTATTTGGAAACAGGTTTTGCTTGTTGTCTTATTTATATGGTCGTCATCTGCACCATTACGCTGCTGGATACCTTTTAGTTCTTCAGTTTTTTGGAAAACATCAACCACAACTATAATTACATCGTCCTTATCAATTCATTTACATACTATATGTAGATATCAAGAAACGTGAAACATTATATTTGAGTTTATTATCTTCCTAACACGTTTTAGTAAGAATTTTGTTAAAATTAAATGATTGGAAGTATTATTTTATTCTTGCGATTTTCTCGAAAACTGCTCTAACAATGGTTTTTAGAACTTACTATGCTTTTTACGCCTACAATGCTCTTATACCCGAACTAATTAGTTTTTCTGCGAATATTCATTGAAGCGAGTTATTAAAGAATATCTCCGGACTTAAGCAGCCTCGCGTGACAAGTTAATTGGATGGGTGACCGTTATAATTATTATTCCCAAAATAAATGTAAATAATAATTTAAGCATTTGTGGACATTTTACGTACGAAAAAGTCGTGTGTTGTCGCACTACATTTTTTTACTGTGATGACATTTTCAAGTCGCTGTAAACAACACAAATAGCGTTCGTACAACAAAACGTCTTGAATACATATTCTATCAAAAATGTCACATTTTAGGATGATATTCAGATACCGCCTTACACCATCAGTGTGTCAATAGCGTTCTCCTACAAACGCAATTGTGGAATAGAGATAGATTGTGACAAATAGAATGCTCTACCTCCCTGGCATAGATAAAGTAGAGCTCGCCTGGCTACAATATAGGGATTTATAGATTCATTGCTAGTCGATTGGCGACCTGAGCACTAAACTGCTGTCAACTTCAATAATTTTATAGCAGATTTACAGGTTGTGGTTATATTATCTAGGAGGTTATTCTACGAGAAACTATGTTCCAGAGAATTTTCAAGATAACTTATGAATAATTTATTTATGACGATACGGAAATTAGTATATTTAATAATCAGGTTAACATAAACAAAAAAAATCTGGTGTGAAACAACACACCACCTTCTCTTATGTACATAAACATACAAATATGCAGATGTTCATAAACAATTAAAATATTATTTACGTCTATTTTGGGAACGATAATTGAAACGGTCAGCAAAACCCTGCTTAATTCCGGAGATTTTCTCTGATAACTCGCTTCATCGTATTTTTGCAGAAAAACTTCTAAGTTCACGTAAAAGTATGTCAAGGACATAAGAACCGTAGCAAGTTTTAAAAAAATTGTTAAAAACGTTTTCGAAACAATCCGCAAAAAACCTAAAAATTTCAGGAATAAAGTAGCACTTCCGGTCATTCAATTTTAACTAAATTCTTGCCGTTTCATGTACAGAAGATACGAAACATAAATATAGTTTTTGATTTTCATATAATGATTACTTTTTGAGAAATATTGTTCTTAACTAATACTTCAAGTACTTCCGGTTCCTCGATCTTGAAAAGTTTATTAGAGAAATTCCTTGCTTAATAAAATGAAGTTAAGTAGCTAAGAAATGTATTATGTTTAAAAAAAAATCGTTACAGCCGATTTCAAGAAAACTGCGAATTGGAAGAATTCAGAAAATAACGAAATAAAATAATACTTCTGGTTATTCGATTTTTGATTTTGCAGAAAAAAGCGATTATGACTCCAAATGTAAGTTTTCCTTTAGTTAGGGCTCTTAGTTTTATAGTTATTGTATTCAAAGTTAACAGTGAAAGTACTTCCGGTTACTCGATTTATAGAAAAATTTCTGAATATCAGCCTGGATTATATAAAAACGACAAATTCTTAAATAACACAATAAATTTTAAAAAAATCATTAGAACCGATTTCGAGAAAATCTCAAAAAAGGAAAATATCTAAAAATGATGCAAATAAGGTGCTACTTCCGGTTATTCGATTTTAATCAAATTCTTGATTTAGCACACTAAGGTGATTATGACGTTAAATGTAAATTTTGATTTAGCTAGGGTTTTTAGTTTCATAGTTGTTGTAATCAGACTTAGTGAAAGTACTTCCGGTTACTCGACTTACGGGAAATATAAAAAACCGATTAGATTTTACGAAAGCTCATTAGATTATTAATAAATACTGAAAATTAAAAAAAAATCGTTATAACCGATTTCGAAAAAATGTCAAAACACCAAAAAATGACAAGAGTAAAGTAGCACTTCCTGTTTTCAGATATCAGTGAAATTGTTCCGGTCGCGTACGACGATGGATAGAAACCCAAATATAAAAATATGTTTTTCTAGGACTCTTGGTTTTTGAGTTATCGTGTTCACAGACACACACACACACATACACACATACACACACGCACAAACACATACAAACACACAAACACACCCACATACGCACACAAACACACCCACATATGCACACAACCACACACACGCGCACACGCACACACATACATTCACACGCACACGCACACGCACACACACACAAACACACACAAATACACACACACAAACACACACACAAACACACACAAACACACACACACACACATACACACACACAAACACACACACAAACACACACACACACACACTCACACACGCACGCACGCACGCACCCACACACAAACACACGCACGCACACACAAACACACACACACACCCACACACACACACCCACACACAAACACACACACACACCCACACACACCCACACACACACACCCACACACAGACGAGCGCGCGCGCGCACACACACAGAGACCAAGTTTCAAAAACCTGATTTTCGTACGCAGGGGTCCTGAAAACCTGTATTTCCACTAAAATTTCGACATCAAAAATTTTGGTTGAAAACAATACTTTTTCTTTTACCTATATTTCATACAGGGTAAGAGAAAGTAAAAATGAAGAAATACATGGAAATATTTAGAGGTGATATTATAAAAGTTTGTGAAGAACAAAATACAGATATATGTATGTGGAAACGACCAAGAAGTGTTAGTTAATTTCGGATTTGTGGTTAATAAAAGCTATCCTTATGTAATAGCGAGCGTAGATGGTGCAATAATCTAAAATTACAAGGTGATTAAGTTAATTAAATATGCGTCCCCACGGGCTACAAAACGGAATTGGAATTCGTTTAAAAAATCACAAATATGCTTATAAGATAGCTCGTTATATGTTCATTTTGAAGGTACAGGAATGTGATGATCACAATTAAAAAGTTAATTCTTAGTTTATTTTTATTTCATAAGAGCATTACTTATTTATTTCAGCAAATCAGCTATTTAAAAAAATAATTGCAAACAAATTGCATTCCTCAATTATAATAGCATTCAAAAACTAATTAGATAATAAATTTGCAAATCCATACCGGAAAGAAACCATTTAAATGTTGTCAGTGTGATTATATAATAGTGGTCAAAAGGTACATTTAAAAATACATATGCTTAATCATGTTGGGAAGAAACCAATTCAATGTTTTCAATGTGAGTATAATAGTGGTCGAAAGAAGTATATGAAAGTACATATGCATAATCATACTGAAAAGAAACCTTTTCAA
Source organism: Phrixothrix hirtus (assembly GCA_024586415.1). Taxonomy (NCBI): domain Eukaryota; kingdom Metazoa; phylum Arthropoda; class Insecta; order Coleoptera; family Phengodidae; genus Phrixothrix; species Phrixothrix hirtus. The sequence continues at coordinate 5,089 of JAHWXV010066210.1, read as the reverse complement.
TGTAGGTAATTATTGTAGTGGTTGAAAACACATTATAAAATCAACTACAGAGATTCATAAATATCTAAGGAATGAATTAACAAATTAATAATGTCTATTATTTCTCCAATTGTTCCTGAAAATTCACTAAAAATGCAATTATATAAAACACGGCACTTAAAATTGGCAATTGTAGTGTTAAAACGAATAAACACGAAGTTTAAAAATTTGTCTTTCTTTGGTTTAGTGTCCAGTTCGCCAATCCAACAGATATAAATCCCTAGGTTATAGCTATATGTTCTCTCTGTCTCTGGCAGGAGAACGCTATTCCATGCACCTAAATAACAACCTTCCTAATGAGGGAAAACCTTGATCCACGTTTGTTGTTGCATTATTGCACAAAATTAAATACTATAGAGCGTTCGATCTTCCAAGTCAGTATGGATTCTTATGGATTATATGGAGGAATCTTTTACTATCCGTAGTCATATTTCCCAATAACGCTATCCTTATCCTTCATGGGAAGATTACCAAACGTAAAATGTAATTTACACCTGTATTTTGTAACTCATAACGATGTCGTTTAACGCTGATTGTCGTTCCGTAACGGCTTTTCTTAATGTGTAACTCGTAACGATGTAGTTACATTACGACTGTGAGGTTAGATATAGTCATTTAGTAACGATATCTTAAAAGTTGTCGTTAACGTCGTTATACCTACAGAATTTATACTTGATTTTAAATAAATGATAATTAAGTATTGAGGTTAAAAATAATGCTATTAGTGATTTATTAGCTTCGAAATCTTTTTTAATTTGATAAATGGAGACGCAACAACAAAGAAGGCGATACAAACAAATTCAATAAGTTCCAACGTTTGTAATAGTGCGTATTTTCGTTTTTCAAAAATGAAAATAGGCGTTTGCTTCGCCAATTAGGAGATGTTAGCAATCCTTTTAATACACCAAATGACATCTTTAGGAAATTATATCGTTTCCCAGTAACTTTAGCGCACGTACAATTAATTTAATTTCACTATTAGTACATATCAGCTCACGAATGTTGACACAAACGTTGTGGTTATGTTACACATACAAGTATTAGTTCAAATTTTTAGCATTTAGTGTGAAAGTATTACTCTTTTGTTACTATCGGAGTTTAAAACATTGATTATTGTACTTGAACAATTAAATTTTAACGATTCAGTTACAAAATACGAATTCAATAAAAAGTCGTTACAAATTGATATCGTTACATAATGATGTCGTTCCCAAACGAGTATTTACAAAATAAGGCCATTAATAACACATAACCTCCTTGTACCTACTGTCACATTTATTACTCGTTTCTTGTCAATACTTTTCAAATAAAACTTGCCACAACATCTAACTCAGTAGCAAATCGGTAGAGTAGGAGGAGTATGGTGTAGTTAATGGTGGTAAAAAGCTGTGAACAAAATACTCTTCTCGGCGTGCATCTTCTGGCTCGGATAAAGTCGAAGTTCTTCCTAAGATAAAAAAAAAGGAAAGTAAAGAATGAGTAGTGCGCAAGTCGTTCACTTAAGCAACAGCGGTTAACACCTGAACGACAAGATGTTTGGAACTGTAGTCCTAAGAGATCCTAAATACAAGCAAATTAGGCAAAGGAAAGTTATGTGAAATCACAACAAGTCAAGTTCAACAAATAAACAGGTATTTATTCAAACACCTAAACCATCTAGCTAAAATGTACACAAATCGCATAGCATCATATAAACAACAAAATAAAATATGTAATAACAGTAATTTTATGTCCTGGTTAGGGACGCATTTGACAATCAAAAAGGATAAGTGAATTGCTTTTTATAGATCAAAGCTAACGTAGTATTATTATATCTCAATCGTAGAGCTCAGCGACATTAATTCTACATCCCGGTAAAGGATACATCTTACAATCAAAAGGTTGAATGAACTGCTTTTTATAGATCGACGTTAACCTAGTATTATATGACGAGACCTCGTATCTAACAGATACTGTACAAAGTTACTTCAAAATTAAATAACTTAATTACAGTAAGAAAGTTACACAGAACAATACGTTCCATCAAGTGAAATAGAAAGATAAGAATATCTTAACAAAAGAAAAATTATTATACGTTAAAAACTCTAATTATTTATTTAATGATAGTCAAGAATAATAGCGTCAATTAGTTACAAGTAAAATTTAAAAAACGAAATATGAAGGTATAAACGTGAATCTAAATACTCGTAAGCATACGCTAACCAATTACGCAATAAAGTTGCTGAAAAAGACATTTAAAGTAAAGCGTGTTTAATTAATATCAAAAGTGACAGAAGCTAGTATATATCTTTTCTCTAGAGAAACATACGTATATTGCACAAAGGTGTCAAGTATACCCTGTATATGAACAATGAATTTAATCCAAATATTTCTTTAGACTGGTTATCAACATAGTTTTTATCATCTTGCGGTTATTGAGAAGCTATTAATTATTGTTAATGTTGTCAGTTCTCGCTGCTATTTTGTGGTATTTACGTTATTTAAATTAATAAAACATCTACTACTATCTACTTACAATATTTTAATTAAAAATTCAATTGAAATCGTAAATATTTAAAAACATCATTTTATTTAAGCATAATCTGCCTTTTTATTAAACTATTTCAATGTACCTGTGAAAACATTACGTCAGCTCGTATGTACAATTTATTGATGCTGATTAGTTATCACATCTTGAAAGAGCTAAATATAGAACGTTATGTTCATAAAAATATCATTCCGTAATAGTTAAAGTAAATAATGTACTTCGTTAAGGCAGCAACAAACGCTGTTAGTTTCTGGGCAAATGTAATAATGAGAAACAGGCAGGAGTTGCGTCGCCGATAGTATCAGCTTTTAGTAGGAAACCGTGAGTAAAGAACGTATTTCAAAAGGTTGCAGAAAGATTACTAGATTTTATCAAGGGGGGAAAGGAGATGCAGTGGTTTTAAGAAGTAAACAGTGTTAAAAAGAATATTACGTGCTGGTTTGGTGGTGCTTTCTTTCTTTTTAGGAAATCATTATGGGTATTTGTTGAAGCATTGTGTAACTGCATGGCGTTGTCCGCAAGCAGTCATATCTAATTAAATTGGGATCTTCTTTTCAATAAAAACGTGGCCAATTCTGATATGTATCGTCATACCCAACTGGGATTCCTATTCCTAGAAGTCAGTTAGTTGGAGCATCCGCTAAATACAGATCGTTCGTCACCTGTAAGTGTTCTACAATTTCTTTATTTTTCCGCCGTCCATCTCCGAATTTAACACTACCCGTATGTGAGCCATCATTACTGGGCTACGAGATCTATCCGCTGACTTTCTTTTATTTTGTGCAAGAGTAACTTAAAATTTAGCTAAAAGACGTACAGTTTGTTTTACATAATTATCTAAGAAATAAATAAATTATAGACTAAAAATATTTAACCATCGCTGTAACTGAACAATTAATTTAGTAAATGATTTATTTTGTGTATAATAATTCAAATTGCATTCATTCTGTTGTTAGTTCAGCATGAGTAATTAGTATTCCAGATCCCCTGGATACCCACTTGATCTTTGTTCATATGCTATGTAACTAACGAATTCTAGGACCCATCTCTGAAAATATACCGTTAGTCAAATAAACCAGACCTAATGATCAGCTGGTGTTCTGTACATAAATCAGAAAGGGCCTAGTGTTCGTTAAGTTAATGTTTATGTTGTTTTTAGATTGTAAGTAGCCTTAATTCGTATTTTCTTATGTGTTGACTGAATTTCTACATGTATTTATTTGTGTATTTTATGCCAATTAATCTTGATATAAAGATGTTCTTGTGTCCGAAATTCAAATTATTATTTAATCAATAACCCAGAGTGTCATTTAGTTTTACTGTGCGCGTGCAAAAAGTGAATTAGTATCTTATGAGTTTATTAATGATAACAGGTCCTAAATTATTTGTTTCTAAATGAAAGGAACACTTCTTGTTTAAAGAATTTAAAGTTCAATTGATTCAGTAAATTATATACAGGATGATCAGTTATGAAACCAGCCCTCAGTTACGTTATTGAATGCAGAGCACAATTTCAATTATTCATATAACATAACTAGTAGTTGAATTCTTATGAAGCATTATTTCATTAACTTTCCTATACAGAGTGGCCTAAAGCAAATGAGCATCTTGAGCATAAGAACATTTGCTTTCAGTTTTGTATCCCGTTACTGCAATACGGTTAGCGTCTGTTTTCCGCTTAAAAAGGTAGGGTCCTTCATATCGAGATATACAGGGTGTTCTTCGAACATCACCAGTGAAAACAGTGGCGCCCATATTTACCGATTTAGACTTATTTTCTCGATAGTGTTTAGCTTCGCAGTACTGAAGAACCACATCTTGCTTCACTGTAGCTTTTCTGGCCGTGGTTAAACACTGTTGATTCTGCCACATGCGTTACTTCTATTTCGTCTTGTGACAATGTAAAACTTAATTATATACAAATAGCAAAGCACTTTAAGTACGTTTAAACAAAAATGGCAGCAAGTAATTCTAACTACATAATGTGAAATTTATATTCAATTTAAAAACTAAAAGAATTAAGCAAATTTATTGACGCTTATCGTGTCTGACACATGTGAGCCGGTGGGATATAAAGTTATCGAATAAATTGGAGACATTGTTCAAATACTTTACAAGAAATGAGTAAACTAAAATTTTTGTACGACCTTAGGTTATTTATGAGCCAGCATCCGTTGCATCCATAATGAATTAACAGGTAACCAGCAAGTACGACTTAAATTCCGCACTTAATTACTATCAAAGGACACCTCGTAAAATCTTAGTACACAGAATCGGAGGAACAAGCTACCAACCTACCAGTGAAGCTAAAAAAAAAGGTAGACCAACACGAATTAATTTACCAAATAGAAAAAGTCTAATTAGTTCTTACCGCTGTGTAAAAACGAACAACGCCTTTTTTTGTAAATGCAGTAAAGTAGATAAGGATAGGGGGTTCTGAAACACCATTCTGCTCCAATGATTGCTTTTAAATTGTTTTTTAATGACCCTCCGGCCATAATTACTTTTTAATGAGCTTCCGTA
>JAHWXV010066194.1:0-10064 GCA_024586415.1 Phrixothrix hirtus | reverse complement strand
TATATATATATATATATATATATATATATATATATATATATATATATTTATATATATATAATCTATTGTGCTGAGCAGTACCGAATCCAACAGAAAAGTCCACAAACAACTAGGTATTTGAAAATATATTTTGATTGAAAAATTGAAATGAAGCCCCTAGTTTAGGGTTCTTGTTTGTTTTGTAATAAATTTACGATGTAACCCTCCAATGTTGTTTTAAAAGGGTATCTATTTATCTTGTATGTTTTTATCTACACAGTAAAGCAACTACGAAAAGTTAAAATTATACGAAAGGTTTACATAAACCTAATAGTCGTCTGACCCCTTTTATAAAGGAAGCCCTAGTTATAAAATAATTCCAATCTCCGATAAACTTTTAGGATCGTTATTTCAGATATTTAGAATAATAAGGCTCAATTCACACGGTCGGCATATCTTAATCTACGGTAGTGGTGAGCAATCTTTTAACGTCATACAAAATTTTATCACACTTAATTTCATTTCACATCAATATTTACTCCGAGGGCATACTCCCAAATTTAGTTATCCCGTGCATACCTCTATTATCTATACACATCTCTATTAGTTGCTTATTTCGTGTCCGACGCATTTTATAATGTAGGCCTATTTCTGCTATAAACTTGATAGTGCAATAAACACGTAAATTTATTGAAGCATTTGTGTGGAAAAATGTTTTTCGTCCAGTTTAATAACTACCTTTTGTCTCTAATTTTTGCATTAATAAAACTCTTCCTTCCATTTTGAGCTTATGATGTGTTATTATGTAGCGATTTAGCTTCTTGTAGCGGCGTTTCTCTGTATCCACGATCAATTTGATTATGGCACACCTACGTTGATTAAGGATCTTTGAATTCTGCTATACATCATTATACGGGGAGCATCCATTAAGCAAGTTTCCCACATTGCCAACAGATGACAGGCGCATGCAATTGCCTGAGAAATGCAACAGTTGTGAAATTGTGATCACCTGTAGAAACACGTACGTGGCGACCGAAAATGGTGGCTTTCATTCCGTCCCCCACTAGCTGTGAGGTTATCTCTGTCATAAGGTTTGTAAACGCACAGAATGTGTGGCGTCGATTGCAATTCATCGTCAACTGTGTCAATTATATGGGTCTGATGTAAGGTACGTCCTTTTCCAAAAGTCGTCAAAATGACCACAACGCGGAGCGCATCCTCCGGCCATCCCAGCCAGTTTTTTGTTGCACGAAATTCTCACGAAACATCTGTTCCGGAAATTGTATGTGAGGTGGGTATCAAGACAGCTCACATCCAACCACAAAACCAACCGTATGATGAAGGCGAATCGTCACAAGCGATGAGATGCGGGTAGCTCTCTTCAGCCCGGAAACAAAGCAACAGCCGTTGCATTGGTTTCGCAATGGATCGCCATGCAAAACCTAATTCAAGCAAACTGTGTCGCGGGGGAGTAGGTGTGCACGGTGTTCTGGGACAGGAGGGGCATTCTGCTCATTGACTTACGGTGAACGCGTACCGTTACTGTGAAGCACTGCGGCACCTGCAACGGGCCGTTCAAAACAAGTGGCGTGGAATGCTTAGTGCATGTGTGGAATTGATCCACGATAATGCCCGCCCACTTACGGTTCAGGGGTTTGTTTGACTATCCTGACTACAGTTTTGATTTTGCTCCCAGCGACTTCTTACTTTTTACACCTGAAGATATTTATGTCTGACCAGTGACGAAAAAATGCAGACCACTACTATCCCAGGGGGTGGACTTCTACGATGTAGGAATACAGAAGTTGATTCAACGGTATGACAAGCGTCTAAATTCAACCGGTCATTTTGTTGAGAAGTAGTCCAAGTATTTGTACCAATATATATTTATTTACGGCTCTAGGGAAACATACTTACAATACCTCGTACCTAACAATGACAGTCTAACAATCTCCAAGACGCTCGGTTAGATCAACAACAATTATTGGATAGCAGTTGTTGCCAATTTTTATACATGCAGGATAAAAATAAACAAAATTAAATCATTTTATTTTTGTAAGCACCGCCTCAATATACTGTAAATGTATCACTTACAATTACAGAAATCAAAATGTGTAAGTTTATTATTATATAGGTATTATAACTTAAGGATGCTATTATTAATCTGAAAACCAGCATTTCCTGATCTCTCAACAGAAATATAACAAACTTTTTACGACTATTTGGTTGCATTTATTTGTTTTTTGATCCTTTGAAAGTTGTAATTCGAAATGCATTTTGCTAACAACGTACTGATAAAAATTCTGATTTTGGAATATTGTAACAATCGATGTACGTATTTCAATTTTCTTAAGAAACTGCCAAGTACCCTCTAACAATTTTACCTTAAAGTTATTGGTATTAAATTATGCTATAAATTATTTAGTACGAATTAATACGGTGCACTATCACACAACGCTGAACTCTGCAAATTTTTAGCACGCAGTTGCTTCGATTTACGCAAATAGTGAATCAATAATCATTAACTCCTAGCAAACATCCCAATAGAACACCAAGAATTATCAAAATTTCACACCTTATCTTTTTTCGATATTCCTATTCTTGGGTTGTACTGTAACCCTAATTCGGACAGTTTTTAATAAAAATTTCTTCTACGTACTAATTCGAAGCTGTTGTTTATCGCTTAAGTCTACGACCCATGCGGTTGACTAGCCTCAGTTCTAATGAAAGCTAAATGCTTCTAGCAACAATTATGTTGTCTCTCAAATGGAACGAAGTTCTCGACCCTGAGTCCATTCGAAACCTTTTGTCGTTTGTCGAACCTTCTCAAAACTGTTCAGAATCTTCTATTGCTCGTTTGTTCTCACAACCTGCAACAACTTATCAGCTGCCTGGTATTTGCGATGGCTCTAAACATGTTTTGCCGCTGTCTTTTATTTACGCTGGTCTACAGCCAATACAATCGCTTCGTCTTTGTTATTGTGCAAAATGTGCGTAATCGCTTTCAAAACTCTTTCGATACCTTGCCTTGAATTATATCAAGTGCGTTTTTGCTTTCACGACTTGTGAAAAAATGTCTAAATACTTTGTCATATGAATTATTATTTGTGGTCTGAGTCCATTATGTCCGCTCGCTCGGATTTGTACCTTAGTAGGCAAGTTCACAACCTTTGTTGCTAATCGTATAGCCGTAATCCAAGAGCACACTCAATTCACCTGGTGGCATTACGTGTTCACCGAACAGAATATCGCTTATTTACAATACCATGGTATATTACCTTCTGAATTTCTTAAAGGGCCTAGTACCAACTGGTGCAACGGTACAACATGGTTGTCGTGTGGACCAAAACATTGGACAAAATCTTCTGTTGACTCGTATTTTGATCCAATTCCCTTGGAACTCAAATTGTCAAGTTGTTTAGCTTCAACAGCACCCCAACCTATCGATCGATATGGTGTTGGTATGACCCAAAGCTGTTGTAATAATATTTCAAACTTTTTTACGATTACATTGCAAAATTACCAACGCATCGAAATTGCGCTTTGTAAATACATTCAATCTTTCGTTTGCAGACGAAACTCAAAAACCTCAAAACTTCGAAACCATGTTCAGTCCATTCGGATTCGTGGCAGATTAGCTAAATCTGACTTGCCTTACAAATCAAACACCCAAACACCATCTGGTTATTGCTCTTATAGATTTTTGTCACGTAGTTGATGCCCATTCTTTGTTTCCCAACATTTTTAATACTTTTTTGTCGTCGAATAACTTATTTATGCGGATTGAAATGCATTTATTGCTAATTCGATTCTGATTATGGGAGAGGTACCTTCCTCTTAAGTAACACCTTTCTCGCTATTTTTTCATTGAGGATTCGTTCATAGAACCATTTACATCATTTTGTCGCTCATCGCACACTTTGTGCATATTTATATTCGGACTGTGTGTCCCGCTAACTCCTCGGAGGAGGGAGGGTGGGCCCTGTTCCTCGGAACAGGAAAAAACGGTTCCGTGGCCTATATCTATGTTGTCCCGGGGTTGCCTCTTACCTGTGCCCCAAATAATAATATAAACTAAGACCGTGGGTAGAGGGAGGTACCTGAACTAACACATATCCCCTGAAATACAAGGTAATAACTATTCACTTATTCTAAGTTCAAAATGAAAATCTATTTGGATAATACTATTTATCTATTACTAAAGAAATGGGTTATTTAGCATACACAAAACAGCAGGATACAAAGGTTTACAGGTAACTTTCCCGGTTCTTGAATGTGGCCTAATTCAAGAGGTACGGGGAAAACTAATCCATCTACTATACTAAAATTATTGTTTAAATATGCTAGTTACAGTCAACGCAGATATGCGCCCATAAGTCAGACCGGAATTATGTATTAATAGGCTCCCCTCGTAACGGGAAGATTTAAGCTGGCTTCTACAATAATCGGCAGCCGAAATCATGAGTTAAGCTTGATTTTCGCAGATATACATTTCACTTACGCCCTTTACAGGCAAACAATAGGGAAGAAAAAGAATAATGTGATAAAAAGGTACATTAGTCTTAGTCGTCACTTCACTGGGTTTCTCGATTGGCCACAACTAGAATCATCAATCGTGATTTTATTTATAGATTCCTGCACTCGCAGACCTCACATGTCCAATGAAGCTGTAAACGGAGTGGAAAAGCAGATAAATCCCCCCAGAAATTCGCTATTCGAATTCTCGGGCATGATATTCCGACATACTATATCTGCGGAATCTTTACACTCACCCGGACACTTCAAAAAAAGGAAATCACTCACACGACCGATTCTTTCATGTACAACCGACAACTGTCAATTTAATTTCTTTTATGTATTTTCCAATCGTCACGGAGCGTAGAAGAAAACTCGTCTCACGCGTTTTATCCGACAAAAATCTATCTATTTATCTATCGTCCCGCCAACCACACCGTTACGGGTCAACATACGGTGACAAATTTAAAAAAAAATTGTTTATTATGCGCGGAACACCAACGAAACCTGATATGTGGTACCAATTTCGTTGATGCCAGTAAGGAACTGAACAAACTTGTTAAATAACGTTCCAAAAGCATAGAGACACAACCTTCTCTACTGTTGTTTGCCTGCCTCAAAGGTATCACGTTTCATTTTTTACGTCCTGCATAGTGGTTTATAGGAAAGCGCAGTCAAAAGTCCCAAGTATCGCTTAAACGCGTTCTTGATACACCTATTCCAACTCTGATGCAATTTTTGACATTGATCAAGCGCATCAAATCTATTTTAAATTCTCACCTTCCCACTCAACTCTCGTCTGACCCAAATGGTTTCCAATATCTTACACACGTTCATTTTCTCGCTGCTCACCCTCTTACTTCTGTATCAGAGCCTGACTTAGTGTTCACCCCAGATAATCGTTTGAAACATGTTCAACTTATTCCAGTCCTTGCCCAAAGATTTTGAAAATCATGGTCAAAAAGATTACGTCACACAAAATGAAACACTCCCATTTCCAACCTAAAGGTAGATCGCCTAGTTTTGATTCTTGAACAAACCACACCACCCATCACGTGGCCTATTAGTCGTGTAGTAAAACTGTTCCCAGGAAAAGTCAATATCGTTCGAGTCGCTTCTAATTAAACTACAAAAACTGAATATTCTCGTCTACTAACCAAACTTTTTCAATTACCCAAATCTATCGTTTCGCATTCGTCGTAATCTTTAGTACCGCCCTTATCGTTTTAATCTACTTGAACCAATCCCCAATCTCGTGACTTCTACAGTCAATATTCGTTTTCTAACTTTAGTTTTGCACTTAATCTGAATCATTTGTTGGAGTTAACCCCCAGAGCACTATCACTTACGTTGTTTTTTCATCGCATGCCTTCCCGTACATCTTGTACTCCTTTGTTTTTTCGTGGGGAGTATGTTTGGCCATCCGTAGCAATTCAATTTATTATTTGACTCTATCTGTATATACAAATTTAATTATTTTTAATTTACATATTTAGTGTATTTACTTTTACTCACAACAATGTTAACAAATAGCATGATACTTAATTTGGTTTTGATTATCAATGAACACTGTCATAATCACCTCACCCATTGCATTCAAATGCAACCGTTAAATCGAGTTTCATTCCGATCTTTAAGGTATAAACAGCATGCGTAACACTTGCCGTTTCAATTATTAAACAATGGAATTGAAATTAATTCTCACGTTAATGGTCTTGTATATTTAATCCAAATTAAATATAGTTCCTTTCGTTGTCGATAAAATACACTGGTATTTTAACTTCTAATAATCAAATACACCCACACTTGTAAGTTGTAATTCCCCCAATTCGTTCCTAATTATCCATTACCTTAAATTCCGTGTTTTTGTTATAACTGAATTGCAACTAAAGGAAACATCAATCAAGGTACGGTCAACCATAATTATCGCTAATTGTAACTACATTATTGTTTCATATAAAATATCGTATACGCATGGTGGTGCCAAAACGCTCATACATTTTTAACGAGCTTTAAACTCGTTGTGATCCGTTACCTATATTTAATTTAATTCATTTTTATTTTTATATGTATGTACTTTTGTTTATATTTTTAAATCCCCTCTTGCTACAAGAAAAGCCTCAGTAATCACGCCCAAATCGGAAGTACAGTCTCACTAAAAATATTAGAGTAATAATTTTATTGAACCTGCATTTTGTTATAGGAAGATATTGCAAAGCCGTATCAACAATTGTTATAAGTACTGGAAGAATGTAATAAACCGTTGCAAGTGATAAAATATAAAACTGGGCGCTTGGAAAATACGGCTAGAAGTGATCATGACTGAAATACTTAACTAAAGTTATAGATGGAGCTACGCCATTTGATTGCTAATCGATTAAAAATATATATTCGCTCTAAATTTTTATGGCATCTGTAAAAACTTTGGGAACGAGTCTGAATAATACATAAAGCTATTCTCTAACTTGATTTTCATCTAAATTTTATCGGCAAGCACAGTTGTTTTAAGCCTTTTGTCATTATTCATCCAAAATCTTATTTGCAGATACTGTAATAAATAACGAAAATCGTTGTTATTTACACACATGATGCTGTGTAAGTAGTGCTGTCAAATATAGTTCGAGGGTTTAGCAAGAATAATTCAATATTTCATACTAGAAAGCCAATATTTATCGTACTTTTTGGGATAATCTTATAATTTAACGCTCTCATCTTTTATAGTTCTTGTTCTAATAACGCCGTCGTCCTCACATTTGTAAATAATAAATTAACGCGGGTGGGCGGTGGGTTCAAAGAACAAAAACTTAATGGCAGTTATTAGTCAACAAAAAATAACTACATATATACTGTGTAAGTACAACCGAAAGCTAAATTAATGATGCGATTAGTTTCTAACATGCAAAAATAAAATTAGTTCTATTGATTTTACGGTATGTCAAAGTTTCCTAATGCGCTATTGATTGCGTAGCAAAATCTCCATTTTGAATTAGTATATCAATGTATCATAAATTAAAATGGACGCTTAACATCAAGGTCTCCAGTGCAGCGTCGGGGGTGTGATACTACTTAAATGTATTTCTGTGATCTAAGCTAGCAGAAATCGTAGCAATGCCTGTTTAAAGCTTAGGGGTGCCACTAACCCAAACATATATAAGATAAGTCTTTTGTTGACTTGTACGAAAAATTAAATTTTACGTACTTATTTCCATATAAAAAATGTCGGTTTTCGTTCGCAAACTTTTTGGTACACTAGGCCATTGTGATTTTATCATCTCGTTTGTATACGCTACCAGGGTTGTAAATAACAAATAAATAAGAAAATATTACATTTATTATTAATATAATAATCGATAGAGTCCGTACATAAACTTTCAGTTTTCGCAAAGTTCAACGCAAAAATTTAATATGTACCTCTGCTTTATAAAGCCTCGTTAGACTCGAATATAATATATGCTTTTTCGAGCTTGGCAACTTTTATTTATTTTGTGTTTATTATGAGGTCATTATGGAACGTAATTCAGTGTTAAATTATGTTATTTTCGACATGGAACATTTTATTTGAAGGATCAGTAACATTAGTCATTGACCTTAACAAACGTCGCCATTAAATGTTAATTTTTGCAGTTAGTATGCTTTTTATTTACTTTATTTCTTTCATAGAACAAGGACGTTAGCCCTCATCTATTAAAGCACGACTTCGATCTTTAGTCGAAGCTTTGACGTGAGCTCGTGTATTTACACGTATACTAGCTACTCAAAAGTATCAGCTATGTCATTTATTCTAGTGTATCAACTGTTAATGCATGCTTTAACTAAGATGTGTGTTATATAAACTTTTAGCCGGATTCGGAGGGATATTAGGTTTTATTGAACCCTGCATACAAACACGTGGATTTAGGTAGGTATGTTAACTTACGACAACTGGCGCTGCAGATCTAGATACTTTAAACTCGGCTCAAGCCATTCTTCAAAAATGAATAAGAATTAACTGAAAATATTGAGATATCTAGACGAATTGCAGCTTACTTTAACGAAAGAGATATATTGAAATTAAGCAATATAAACTCGATTCAAACCTTAATTTATATCGAAATATCTGTGTCTATACCAATCTATTGGTTGGTTAAATTTTCGTAAATTGGACGTGTTTTCAGATCGTCTGCAATCTAAAACCACGCAAAGTCACTGCCTTTAATTGAATTTTTAAAACTCAAGCGCAGACGGCTTTAACCGTAATTTATATTTGCAGTTTGAATTTAGTCTTACACAGAATATTTACGTTGTTTTTACCTAATTAATATATTTCATTTATTTCTGTCTCAATTTAAAGTGCATGATGTTTCTGAATTATTCTTCGGTTTCATAGTCCTCAATAACAATCATTATTCTTTTTACTTACAACTGAATTTTCCTTGTAATATATTTTAGTTAATTAAGATTAAAAGCATATGTTACTATCGAAATGTTAAAAACTCTCATATTGCAACTACTACTGCATACAACATTTTAAGATAAAATATGCAAAGTACTGTGAAAAATTGTTTTATAAGACGTTTTCTTGCTCTTGTTATAAAGAAAACAAGTAATTACGCAATTCGATTTCTAAACTTGAAGGCGTGCGATAAAATTAAGTCTCAAGCAACTTGTTTTTTAGCATACATAGTAATCTGTTGCAAACGACATAAAAGTAAAGTGATAGTGTAACGTTGTTATACTAACTATTCATGTTTTCCCGTTTACAGGTGTATGGAAGGACGTTGGGAGTTTAATAGCATCTGCATTTGTTTTGTATACGGCCAGTACAGTCGATACTGATAGTATTAAAATCCAAAAGACGCCAACTCCTCATTAAAGAGGTACATACAGTTTGAAGGTGAGGCACGAGTTTGTGAATTATTTTCATATCGAAACAAGATCTACAGGGTGGAGCAGGGAACTATCCCTAACTTTGAAGGTAAATAAAAACATAACAAAAAATGTTAGAACAAAACTTTATTTTATTTAGTTTTAAACAATATATCATTCAAGTGATGTCACTCATTGTCAATGCACCGATGTAGCCGAGTTCGGAAGTTCTCCATAACTTTGCGAAGTATCTGTTGTGGAATGCGGCAAACTTCAAGGCGTATTGCATGCTTCAAGGCTTCTAGGGTCCGTATCGAGAGATCAGCCGACCGGGGAATCTTTCCCTCAAAACAGCCATTGAATTTCTAGCAGTATGGGCTGTGGCACCATCCTTCTGAAACCACACTTGTCCCAAATTAATCTGTTGAAGCTGGGCTTTAAGAAAATGTTGCTTCACGCTTACATACCGCTCAGAATTGACGGTAACAACATAGTAAGGCCCAAAGAAGCCCACTTTATCACTATGTAGAGGCCTCTCATAAATTATCCTCGGGTTTTCACCACTCGAATAACGTATATTTTGCTTATTAACACTTTCAGAAAAGTGGCAGTGCACCTCGTCACTAAATAAAACACGTGCATCTTGAAGTAAGGTTTCAATCAAAGTTTCACATGCCTGTAGTCGATTTTGCCAGTTCCACGGTGAGAGTTGTTAAGCAATAACC
>JAHWXV010066186.1:0-16242 GCA_024586415.1 Phrixothrix hirtus | reverse complement strand
TAACTTTATAATGGCAAGTTTTAATTTCAGCCATAATTAAACTTTTATAAAGCCAATAAATATGCTAAAAAGCCAAATGGAATTTAAAATGTTACTTGGGAATGTATCGGCATACTATCATAGCGTCCGCAGAGCGTGTATCTCTAGATAGAAGTTTGCCACTACGGTGCTAGCTTACAAATCGCTAGGCAGTGATGGTATATATCCTTCTGTACTTCGACAGGGAATCAATCTTCTTGATTATTACCCCTTAAAACTTTACAGGGCCAAATTGCCACAAGTCTATATATTTCACAAGTCTGGTGTCAATCCAGGGTGCTCTTCTTGCCCAAAACTGCTATGTGGTCTTACAAAGAAGCCAAAGTCTTCGTCCAATCAGCTCGAAAAGGAATGAAGAGGTGATTGCGGAATACATACGTAATGTAGTGCTGAGGGACTCCACTCTGCAACTTCACCAGCAGTCCTACCAACCAGGCAATTCTGTAGAGACAGCCCCACACGAGATGTTGAAGGGTTATTTGACAATGTTACATTCGACTCTATACACTCAGCTGCCTCTTATCATGATGTACATCTCAACATTTTGTTGTGGATAGGAAAATTGCTTGAGGCCAGTACTTCTACAGCGACCCTAAATCGCTGCAATATAATAGCCTTAGCTACGATAGGCTGTCCACAAGGTGGCGTTATATCACTACTATTATAGAATTTGGTAGTTGATGACCTATTAAGGGGGGCATTCAATTCTAAAGGATTTCTTGCTCAAAGTTATGCCGAATATTACTGGGAAATTTGAATCTGCTGTCAGGGACGTCACTTAATATGCCCTAAGCATAGGACCAACCTCCACAAGCTGGCTATCAATCCCAGCAAAACGAAGGTAGTACCCTTTACCAGGAGGACACCTATTCAAGGTCCTCTCTTTATCATACAAACAACCATATGTTCGAATTTTAATGTTAAATATTTGGGCGTAACTCTCAACCAAAGCATAACATGAAAATACTACATACTAGTAAGCACAAAAAAAGCGACGGTGATATTTTGGATGTGCCGCCGCACCTATGGGGTTATATGCGGCTTGACTCCTAAAGTGACACATCAAATGTATACGGCGGTGGTTAGGTTAACTTATGCAGCACTTGTTCGGTGGCCGGGCGTTAGGAGTCAAAGCAACTACACCCACATCAGCAAAGTACAACGAATGGCATGTGTAGAAGTTGGTAACGTCCTAAGAACCACACAAACTGCAGCTCTGCAGATGTTGCGTGATTTGCCTCCCTTGATCATTCTAGTGCAAATGGAGGCAATGAGAGCTGCATCCAGACTTCTTTAATTTGAGCGATGGCGAGGTCAGAGCTACAGCTTGGGGCACACTTCAATCACTGACAGCTTACCGAGTTTATGATGGGGTGAGGGTGTACGTGTTACCCCAGTCAGGGCCTTCAACACTCTATTTTCCACAGCAATCCCCAGCATCGTGGATTGGACTAATGATGCTCAGAAGGTGCTCGATCGTCAAGCCCTGATCTGGTTTACGGGTGGATCAAATCTGAGCAGCGCTTGTGCAGCAGGTATCATCAGCAAATCTCCAAAAATGGAAATAACCTTTCCATTAGGGCACTATGCTTCTGTGTTTTAGACTGAAATGTAGGCAATTTCTGCCTGCACAAAAGAATGTATCAGTAAGGACTATCACAACCTACACCTCACTATTTTCACCGACAGCCAAGGTGCTGCAAGATCCCCATAGAACCCCACCATATAATTTAGATTGGTGTAAGAATGCTAACAGAAACTTCAGACTGTAGCATATAGAAACAACAAAGTAACTATTTGCTAGATTCCTGGCCATCAAGGGCATACAGGTAATGAAAACGCAGATTTGTTGGCTACGACAGGTACTCTATGCAAGCAGCTGCCCTTAACATCGGCTTACCTAACTCCCAAATTAAATCCATCATTGAGGCCGACCCGTTCTTGATGTTCAAATCGTGGTGGGATAAACAAACCTTTAGACAGGCTAGAGCTCTAATTTTAGGTCCAGTGTCTAAACAAGCTCAGTTCCTACTTTCGTTAAGCAGAAAAGAAATGCGAGTTGACCCTGAGCTCCTAACAAGCCATAGCTTCAATAAACACCTAACCACAATTGGAATCCAACAAGATCCTCTCTGTGGAGAGTGTAATGAAGACGCTGAGACATCATTTCATCTATTATACGATTGCCCAGCTTTGGGAAATGTCTAAAACTGTATTATTAGGTTTCAATTCCCTGAACCCAACGAAATCCTAAATGCTCCCCATCCAAGATACTAAGGTTTCAGAAAATCTCAGGACTTCAAAGATAGTTCAACGGGCAGTTGATATAATTGATCCAACAGGCTTGAGTGTCCTTTAGTTAATCGAACCTGCCTTACAACAACAACAACAATAACCAAACGATTAATTACTCTGCAGCATCTATATCAAACGCGAGGCATAGAAATTGAAACAGACAATGATTTAGAAGTATTAATTACCTTATTAGATTAATACGGCCGCTAGGAAAATCGGCTTTAGTGTTTACCCTAGAAATTGGTATTTAGACTGATACAATGAATGCTAGAAGACGTGAACGTTTTCAAATTTTAATCCATTATTGCTGATTGTATAATTACTATGATGGTCTTCGCAATATAGCTTGGGCCAATAATTAATCCGCAAGCTGTGCTGTTTTGTTAACTTTTGCTTACATAAACGTAATTCCAAATCAAATTTCACTGCACATAAGGCAATATTTCGTTTAACAATGGTCATCTTTCATACAAACCTCTCAATTCAACATAAACTCTTATTAACATCATTAAAATACAGTTCAATGTATCATCATCTTCATCTTATTTGTACTTATAGTACTTCGTTAGTTAAAGAACTATATCGATCAACACAGTCGTCAATAGTTAAGCAGAAAATCATAGCGTCCTCTTCAAAGTTTCAGGACGATTCCATTTCCAATTCAATATCAACTGGAAAATTCTTCAACGTCTCGTTCTGCGTTGAACAATGTAACACAAAGGTTGAATATTCCTTAAACTTTTATAACTAATTGCCGATTCAATATTGTCCTAGTCATAGTAACAACGTTGGAAATAGTTATCGTCAGTTAGGTTTAGTCGCATGTGTCCATATTTGATTATCGAGATTCTTAGGTTCGGATGCATCAGCGGCTATGGTATCTCGTTGGTTTTTCTGAAATCCAATTAAGATTGATCTCGGATTTTGTAGTCCAATTGACGTCTTGATTGGTCAGATATCAGTTCTCGTTTGGTTTAATGCAGATAACTTGTACAATTCCTATTGCTTAAAAGTCGTTGAAATTAGGTCTCGCTTCATACGCACAATAGGTTCGTTGTACATTCGACAAATCTGAAAACATGTTTTAAAGGAATGCAAGCTATAAGTTTCTTCTCGGCGTTTATATCATGCTGAATTTCAACAGTAGTTACCGCAGGCGCGGCATCACCGTGGTCACTTTTTATCATCCATGGCGCAAGCACTAATAAGATACATATATCCCTTAATTGTTGTAGCTCCTCCTGGCGATTTTGTATCCTGGTAGCTCATATCGTATCTCTTCAAACAAAAAGCTCGAAAAGTTGTTAATTAAATTAAACTCTGTTTTGTGTATCTAAATGTAACTACTGGAGGTGTCCATAACTAAATTTAGACTTTGTATGTTATAGGAATTTATCGAAAAGTTAAAAGTACTCGAGCCATGTAGTAGGTAAGGGTGAATTTCATACTTTTCAATAAATTCATCAAAAAGAAACTACCAAAACATTAAGTTGAGTGGTCATTTTATTTTTCTTATGATCATTTAATTTTTATACCAATATAATGTAAAAATTCCTTCTCAAAAATCTTATTTTCTCTCTTGACATTGTACGATAATTTTTAGATCTAGATGTAACCATAGACATCTGTGATAAGTGGTGTTTGCTCCTTAAAATCAATGAGCAAATTACCACTGTTAACGTTATTAAAACTAAATTTTGAACCATAATTCAGATCGAATAGATAACTTTTCAGTACCTAAATCGATTAATATAACATACTTATCAACGAGAGTTATAGCAATGTTACTAATTCGATTAGTAGCGCCTCCAAATATATTGAATTAGGTGCAGTCTTGTTCACTCGAAGTCCTGATGGGGAATGTATCAGCCTTAGTGTTCTTACTTTTTCACCGCTTCTGTACGCTCCCGTTGTTATGTTACAATCTAAGTGAATATTTGTATGTTTCAGTATTTGCACATCTAAAGAAATTTTTGACTTAATTTTAAATACAGCGCATCCTCATCTTATAGTAAAGTAAACATTCTTCCTGAGGGCGATTGCTTCCATTGTACGATTATGGCGGTTACTTTCTTCATGAAGTTTTAATGAATTGCTTGCTATCGAAAGTCCAGATAGCAGCCGCATGAGGAAAGGAACAGTACCACATGTCTTTTTCTCTGAATAAGGTAAAGATATAGTACTAGTAACCTACACATCTTGTTTTCCACCTACTGCTTTTATTATTGATCTAGCGGCAGACAATTCAATATTTATCAAACTACCAATACCTTCACTTTTATGAGCACGTCCTTTAATTGCAATTCTTATTTTATTGAGATGATATGGGCTAAATGTAAGGCGTCTTCCGTTATTTCGACTTCGATAGTTGTGTTTCCTTCCTTTTCTTAGTGTACTTGATGTTGAAGTCAACTTCATACTTTGCGTTTCGTTTTCATGGCTCCAGTAACCAATCACGGCGGGCCTTTCAGCCAATATCAAGTTAGCTTTATATCGATCGTTGAAATTTTTGCTTTCTTTATATACGATGTTATGCAGCTTTCAAGCCGAATCTAAAGGGTTGATATTAAAACCTTATCGTTTCAAATGTTCATCTGATTTCGTTACGGTTCCGCAATATTGATAGACGGGAATAAGTAACTATAGAGGCAATTTATTAATTACAGTATTTACAACACTGCTCCCGCTACTGATAGTTCTTCTTCTCGTATTAGGATAAATCACTATGACGTAACTAGTAAGTACAATCTTAATTCTCAATATAGTGGGTTCAATTTACCTTATCCTTTCACGAAGCCGCACTGAAAATAAAGCTATTCTTTCTCAACATCATTTTCTTGCTTCACGAAGAGCGTAATTCCAAATAATCATAATATATATTTTATTTTCCGACTCGTCAAAATGAACTTACAAGTAGTTATCTATTAACATTTATACTACGTTATCCAGACATCTGAAGAAGTTGAGATTTGGTTACACGGTTAATGAATTCTAGTTATGCTTGTTATAACCTAACTATTAGTTTGAATCTTGAAAGTATCTATATGAACTTACGCACTTGTAAAATAAAAAAAAACCTAAATACTATTAAATTGTATATATACATAAGGTATTTCCTTAGTCTACATTGTAAACTTGGTAACTATGATTTGGTCTTTGCAGAGCTTTACACAACCCTCCTTGCAAAACTATTGCAGCTTCAATACTGGCGCATTTTGTAACGATAACCCTTCCTTATTGACATACTTACACGCATATTGAATTAATTTATTCTCAATTAGGTTTGAATTTCAATAGAATTATTTTCAATAAACGGATAAAATTTATTACTTTGAATATACTCCAATAATTCAAGCCTGTTAAGCAAGCTTATTTCATTTATCAACAAGAGTTTAATGTTTAAGAGTTTGTAGTAATTTGTACTCGCTAATTTTAGTTCTAATTTTACTTCATTTTTCAACAAGGGTTTAATGTTCAAGAGTTCGTAGTAATTTGTACTCGCTAATTTTAGTTCTGCGCCGTTGTATGTTTTTAGTAATCCACTATCTCCATTCACAGCTACAATTACATCATTTTCTGGAATAATTCCATAACCGATCATTGAAGCTGTACCGCCACAATTCCTTTGATATTCTGATGTGAATATTAAACTATCTGCTGCTTCTACGACTTCAGATAATTCCTTCATTATATATGTTTCAAGATAAAGAAGAATCCCACTCTCTGTTCTTTGTTTGGACAATCCACGTACCCTAAGCGCACCACAGGTTTCAAAACATAGAATATACAAACACCAACTTCAGTATATTTCTGATCATAAATATGATTCTATTTCTTTATGATGTAGCGAGTGTAATTTATTAGATGTTTATCGGTTGCATCCCTGTGCATGATTATTTCGTTGTAATTAATTAGATCAAACAGGTTTGCTGTTACATTATCATCCATCTTATCGGCAAGCGAAAAGAGGTGGAGACTCTACAATTGACGAGGCTTAACCTTTTACAATCAAATCTGACGATATTCATCATTTGAACTGTTCTCATCATCATTGCAATAACTAGCATATATTCCGTAAGAGTTGACGCTTCTTTTGTTGCCGGCGTCTTCTTTTTCATCTTGATATTCAACGTAAGCTGAATACATTTTCAAGTACATCATTTTCTATCAATCTGATGATAATATTATCCTTCCACCATGTTTGTTTATTGTCAACTAGCTAATGAATTTCAGCTATTCTACGCGCACATACTTTAGGATAGTCCTCTACCATCACCACTACCACCACCTTAAATGCGCATGTGTCAAATCTAAATAGTTCCAGAGGTGCGGGAATCTTTTACTTTTCATTCAATTAATAAGCGGTATAATTCACGTTTCATATTATCTACATTTAAATATCTCACATTTGCCTTTGATCTGCTGCCATACGTAATTGCGTAATTCATTCAATAGCTTAATGGTTTAATTCAGATCTTCTATTATATACATTTGAATATTTCATATTTCACATAGGACAAGCTAATTAATTGAATTAATTCAGAATAATCGCTAACCCTAATTAAATGTCTCATTCATTCAATCAATTCACGGTTTAGTTCGGCGGTCATTTGTAATTAGTTTCGCTATTCCCTTTAATTTCTTTCAGTTTGATTACATAACTCTTGAATTAGATAATTTAATTCGCGATGTTAATCATCGTAACGTGCTACTTAATTATACAATTTGATTATTTACATTTCAACCATTCCCGCGTATTCGATTATTTGATTGATTTGATGGCTTTAATTTGCGATTTTAAACGACAACCCCCGATTTAATTATGTAAATTGTTCATTAATACAATCTTTCCACTGCATTTTTTTCTTTTTATTTAATTAATAATATACGATAACTAGCTCAACAAATGTTAGATATAGCTTGAGACATATAAAAAATGAATCTAAATGGTGATTCAATTAAAATGTTATCTGTGGTAGTAAAATTTTACAGTAATGAGATTTTCCAAAACATCATTGTTTAAAATGAATATGATGGGGATAATGTGTAAAATAATATAATTGCTGGTGGGATCGTCGATTTTAATTACAAATAAATTAGTTTTCTTGAGTGACGACATAATTCCATTTGAAAATAGATATTTTCAAAAGATTTAAAGAAATTTACAATATAATCCAAAGGAAGGGAAATTAATGAAACCAGTCTCACGCGATTTTACTTCCAATTTATTTTAGCACACCTGTAATAAAATTGCTAAATATTCTGTAGATCAGATATTTAGTAGCAGTTTAATATAATAAACGAATTCTATATTGAAATATTTCACCCCGAATCGTATAATTGGAAAATAAACATTCAATTATATTTCTTTTAAATCGCTAATACTTAATAAATTTCCCGTATGTCGTATTGAAGAATTTTACTCATAATGCCCAACCCATATTGTATACACAGTCCCACCTTGGAAACTAACTTTTCCGCAAATAACCCATAAAATTGTAAGTTATTCTTCAAATTTTTACAAAAACATATTTATAGAGATTTGCTAATCTATATGATTTGTGATAAAAAAAATTTTGGGTACACAGTTTATTCACCTCGAAATATTACAAACATTATTACTATGTAAACTGTAAATACATTATTTATATTAACCATATTATGACAATTAAATTTACGATAGCTGGGTTTCGTTACAATAGTATCAAAATTAATTTATATAAATACTAAAGGGATCTAAACAATTCTAAGAATTTGAAAGTGTAACACAACCTATTTTAGCAATTGGTTTTAGTACTAAGGACAACTGGTTTCTTTTAATCCTTATATCATATTTCGTATGAGATTTAATTCACCTCGCTTAAGCATTATACATGAGGAAGTTGTTTACACAAACAGGAAACGGTGTGTATAATTACCATTAAAATAAATTAGCAGATGCTTGTAGAATTTACTTTTATTTTGAAACGAAGCTCCATTAATTTAATTGCAATTAATAGCAAATAAGCAAAACAAAATTTAGTCTGTAAAATGAATTAATTTTAATTTTACTCTGCTTTATATTTGCACACTAAATGCCTGCATAAAGTACGTGTTGTAATTTTCAATAACTTCCGAAATAAATTTAGGAGGTTCAAGTGTTGACTATAAATGACTTGGGTTTATGAAATTTTTAAATTCCTATTTCATTACAAAAAGTTGTTAAACATTTTGCTGTGTTTAAATTTTGACTATATGTACTAATCAAATTATTTTATTTTGTATTTACACGCTGCATCGATAAGGTTCATTATTGAATGCCAGGTGCCAAATAACATTACTATAGGATCCTAAATGTCAAATCACAGCAAATATTATATGGCACCAAAATTTAAATGATGGGTTCGCCTTAATAATAGTAAAGGTTTTCAATGCTAATGGATTCCCCAGTCAACAAAGAACTGTAATAGTTTTGGGAGCAAATTCAATCTGTTAATGTTTTGTATAAATGTAGATATATTGTACATATTTGTAACTAAATCTTCATACATAGGAATAAGTAAGTATGTATACATAGTGTTGTTCTCAAATACTTGCCGAAAATTAACCATAGATTCACAAAAATGTAAAATACTCTGGTATTCGACAACACATGACTTTATAAATAATGAAAAGCAGTCGTCTGCCAACAAATTTTTATTTAGATTGTAATGTTTGATTGTTGGTGCAAGTAGTTAACAATGCTAAGACTGTGTGCTTTTTAAAGGTTGTAAGAATTGCAATACATTAATTAATGTTTCGGCTTATTAAAATTTCTTAAGCCATCAACAGGTGCTTAACTACAAATTTACAATTATGGACTTATATCTATAAAATGATAAACACATACTTACTAGAATATTATAAACAAATGAATTAAGTTATAAAACAAAAAAAATTAGGACAGAAAAATACCACTGACAAACCAGAAACTGAAAGATTGAAAAATGCATTATAATGCACTATATATGGAAGCAATGAAAACTCACATAAAAAACTGGCATGAGACAACCCACGACTTTCCCTTACACATTTTAAATTTAATTTGAATTTATTGACGATAGTAAACTTTCCTATACACCTAAATTGTAAACTAAAATTCTTTAAAAGCATAAATAATTCATCCATTTATAATTTCCCTTATACCTATACTAAAAGTTCTATAATTAACTTTTAAGCTCATTTAATGCAAAACAATTTATAGATTTAAAGAAAAAGTAATTAGGTGTGTAAACAATGCACAAAAATCATTAAAATGTTAATTTATTTTTATTTTGAGGACGATAATTGGAACGGTCAGGCATCCAAGCTACTCGCCAGACAAAACCTCGCTTACCTCTAGAGATTTTTCTCAATGACTCACTTCAAAAAATTATCTCAGCAAACCAATTAGTTAATGTAATATAGAATTACAGAAGCAAGAAACGTGGTGAGTTAAACAAAAATCTATAAAGACGTTTTCGCAAAAATTGCAAAAAAACTAAAACTCACAAGAATAAAATTCTTGTCTTTTGATTCTAACGAAATTCTTACAAGCAAGTGTAAAGGCGGGAATAAAGATATATATAAAATTTCACATTTCTACGCCGTTTGGTTTTCTAGATAAATTGACAACTAGGTTCACAAGCACACACACACACAAACCCACACACACACACACAAACCCACACACACACACACACACACACACACACACATACACACACACACACACACACAAAAGCATACACACACACGCACATCCGAAAACGCGCATGCACCAGCGCGCGCACGTAGTCACTCAGACACGCGCGCACGCATGCACGCACACACGCACGCACCCACTCACCCACGCACCCACAAACGCACGTCCGATGTATGCACGCACACACGACGTACGCACGCACGCATTCACGCACGTACCCACGTACGCAGGCGCACGCGAGCTCGCGTACTCGCGTACACACACACAGACGCGCGCACATACACACGCACACGCACACGCATACGCACGAGCACAGGCACGCGCACACGAACACGTACACGAACAAGCACACGCAGTCGCACGCGCACGCGCACATTCACACGCACACGCGCAAACATACACACGGACTCTCGTACGCGCACGCGCGCACGCAGGCACGCACGCTTTCACGCACGCTTTCACGCACGCACGCACGCACGCACGCTCGCACGCACGACCACACCCACGCACCCACGTACCCACAAACGCACGTCCAATGTACGCACGCACGAACGCAGACGCACGCGAGCTCGCGTTCTCGCCCACACACACACACGCGCACAAATACACACGCACGAGCACACGCACGAGCACACACACGAGCACGCGCACACTTACACACACACGTACACGAACGGGCACTCGCACGCGCACACGCACGCGCGCACGCACGCTTTCACGCACGCTTTCACACACGCTTTCACGCACGCTTTTGACGCACGCTTTCACGCACACTTTCACGCATGCTTTCACGCACGCATTCACGCACGCTTTCACGCACGCTTTCACGCACGCTTTCACGCACGCTTTCACGCACTCTTTCACACACGCACTCACGCACGCACGCACGCACGCACTCACGCATGCATGCGTGCACGCACGCCAGCACGCACGCGCGCACGTACGTACGCACGGACGCACGCTCGCATGCACGCACGCACGCACGCACGCACGCACGCACGTACGCAGGCACGTACGTAAGCGCGCACGCACGCACGCACACAATCACGCACTCACTCCGCATGCACGCACGCACGCACGCACGCACCGTCGCACGCACTCACGCTTGCACGCAGGCACGTACACACGCACGCACCTACACATGCACTCACGCACGCGCACACATACACACACGCACGCGCGCGCGTACACACACGGATCAATTTCTAAAACCATGTTTTTCGGATTCAGGCTACCTTAAAACATGTATTTACGCTAGAAACTGGGCATCGACAATTTTAACTGAAAACACGTCTTTATACTATATTTCATATAGGTAAGATAAAATGGAAAGTTAATTAACAGCAAGGATAAAATGAATAAATAATTCTCAAAAGTCAAAAATAAAAAGGCTACATAACGGTAAGTTAAGGACAAGCTATTTTAATTTTAAATTTCGTTCCCCAGAAAGGGAAAATCATCGCACAACGTTAAAACGAAAATAAATGAGAACTACATGTGTGAATTAAGGTGTGGAGATAAAATGGATTAACGGTCTTATAGTCGGTAACGTAGAAAGCTTCAAATATATACAGTTCGATTGAAAATGAAACAATACAGGATGATCAAAAATTAACAAAGGCAAAAATATATAAATGTTATAAATTAGTATTTTTGACCAAAAACGATAGATATGGAATAGTTTCATTAATGCGTTCCTTATTATTTAAAGAATATTTGTGAATATAAAAATTTTCATAAAGAAATGATCTATATTGGTAATTAGTTGACTATAAAATCTCATTATCCTCCCTAAAATTAAAATTGTGACCAGAAGTAAGAACGTGTTCCACCCGTATGGATTTATTAATATCCTGATTGTTATTTTCAATACAATTGGCGTGTTTCTTGAATCTAGTAAAAAAGTTACTGTTGGTCAAACCTATACAGTATTTATTACACTGGGTATCACTACATTTTATCTTATAGATGCCTGATTATTCTCGACGGTATCCTTGTTTTTGCATAATAATTTGTGTACGTTTAAAGGTAACGAAAAGGCAACATTAATATTGAATTTTCTTAATGTTTTAGCGATAATAATGGAGGGTTTTTTATAAGGCAGAGTACAAAAATTAGAGTAATCTGAATTTTTACCATACATAAAGTAATATGAAGTTTTAACTCTTTTTGTTGTATTTTTTTGGATAAAATATTGTTTATCATTTTGATCGGAATGTGATTATTGTTAACAATTTGTATAATAGTGTTATATTCCTTTCGGTGCTCAGTCTTATCAAGGGGAACATTAACCATTCTATAAATAAGGATATGATAAGCTACTAGTTTACGTTGTATGGGACTATTGAAATCATAATTTAGAACGTTATCTGTATGGGTAGGTTTACGGTATATCCCAAAAGAGAACTTATTGTTTGAAAGAGAAATGAAAAGGTCTAAAAAAGGTAAAGAGTTATTAATCGATTTCTCATAAGTAAATTCAATATTATTGTGCCCAATACTAATATAATTAAAGAAACTGTTGAATTCAAGATCATTGCCTCTAAACACACAAAATATATCACCAACATATTTAATCCATAAGACTACATTATTAATATAAGGATAGTTGATAGTCAAGAATGTATTCTCCAGGTTATCCATAAAGATCTCAGCGAGAAGGGGGGACAAAGAATTATCCATATTTAATCCGGACTGGACACGCAAAACAATGCTTAACTCCAGAGATTTTGTTGTTAACACACGTCAACCCATTTTTTCAGAAAAACTGATAGGTTTACCTAAATGAACATCAAAGACATAAGAACTATAGCAAGCTTTGTGACTGTGTACTGTGGAGTAAATACAACTTGTGTATTATGCTGTTTAAAAATATTAACGTTTAAGCTGTTAAATAATTTATGCAATTCATATCATTTGTATACAAACACCAAGTCCCTCTGTTTAAGTACACCTATCTGATGAAATCGAAGGTGACAAGGCACTTTTGACATTACTCATTCAAACGTTTATCCGATTGAAAACAAATGTGATAATGCATTTTCCGCTATTTGCACACCAGATGCTGATATATTTCGACCAGATCTGTCATATCTTTTGTTAGGGCCTTGAAACAAAATTAGATCTATCAGGTCTGAATAAATTTATAAAATTAAATAAATAGTCAAGCACTCAACCGTCATGTTAATTATATGTATTATATAAATTAACACTTGTAAATGAAATACTTGTACATCGTAGGTATAGATAATATAAAAATGTACTAGATTTTACACAATTTCTTGTGTAATAGTAACCGCAGATCTCGACTGCAGATTTAGACCGCAGATGTCGACAGCAAATGTCGACCGCAAATTTCGACCACATATCTCGACCGCAGATTTCGACCCCAGATCTCTTAACTTTTTATACAAATTAAGTCTAGCTTGGCTGAAAGTTATGTCCGGCACTTTCCAGAAACTGCTCAATATAGTCTCATATACCCTAGTTCGGTCGGGTTATATGAATCTTTGCACTTATTATATCTGTATTATCGATGCTTTAATCCATCTTATCTAGGAAAAATTTAAGTTAAAACAAAATTAGATCCATCAAGAGTGAATACATTTATAAAATAAAATGATATAAATAATCAAGCACTTAACCGTTATGTTTATTACCTGTATTATTTAAATTAACACTTGTAAATGAAATACTTCTGCATTATAATTGTAGATAATAAAAAAGTCACTAGATTTTTACATAATTTCATATGAGCAATAGGTATCTCAACCGCAGATCTCTCGTTATGTTGAATCTTTTATTATGAACCTGTTAGGTTTCTCATCTGATTTTCTTTAATTATGAGTCGTTTTAAGCATTTTATTTTAAATAAACTGAATCAGTAGTGCCACTGATTGCACAGTGACAACGTATAAATTGTAAGCTAAAATGAGTTTTTCAGACTCTGAAGAGGAAAAATTAGTCGATATTTTGTCTAGATGCGCAATTATTTATGATGTAGATCACACTGATTATTATAATGTCATAGCTAAAGAGAATGTTTGGTAAACTATAGGAAACGTATTACATAGAAGTAGTAAGTACCTATTTATTTTTTCCTTAATTAACGACATCATACTGTCGCGTGTATTACATCTTATTTTGATGGTGATCATTAGGCCTAGTGATCATGTTAGCCCATTTACTTGTTTAACTGTCTCACTTCCCTAAAGTATTATGTGATAGTGTGTAGCTTCATGATAAATAAAACGATAAACATTAAATGTCAAATGTCAAATGTCAAATGTCAAGTGTCATCAAATTTGTCAGTTATCAGACAGGGAGGGAATAGCGTCTCTGTTTTATAATTAACGACTGTCTTTCGTGGCATCATACTGCAATACATTGCTATTTTATCACATCTCGCTATTGCAGCCATAAATCCTATTCGATATATTTGAAATTGTTCTCCATGGGGAGGTGGTATTAATAATAATAATAATAATAATAACGCCAATTTTAACGTAAAAATATTAAGTACATATTTCACAATGCGTGGCGCATAAGACTGTGATGCGATATTTAAATGATTAATATGTATATATCTTTAGCCTGGCGGTAAGAATATATAATGAGACTACGAATGTTCAAATTTGAACAATCATACTATTTTAAGTTTTATTTATTTATATTTGCAGGTGAGAACTGTAAATAAAGATGTAAATTTGCCAGTGATGGATATCGTGGACTTTTAGAAAAGAATAAATTAAGAACTGGCTCAGCTCCTCCAAAAAATTCAAACCACAACAGGCATCAACAATTGTTGTTTCATGATGGCGTTTCTTAGCATAAATCTGAAGGTTCATATATTGCATCATCATCACACCTTAAACGAAGACTTGCTCAGGTTTGTCAGGTTTGTCCATCTCTAAAATTAAAAGTTACTTAAGTCTACCACAACTGCAACAAGACACGTCATCGCCATCCATCTCTATCAATAATTGAAGATCATACTAACAGCAAAGGTTCAATAGGTGATCCCGTTGGTACCTTGCAAACAAGGCGCGGAACGTACCACAATCGGATATCTAAGAAACCAAACACTAAAAAAAATAAAATCCGGCAGCATGTTATTCAAGCGGGTTAACAATAAAAATATCGAATATAAATATTGAGATAATGTTCACGAATTAATTGCGGATTTACGTGTACTGTGTGTAGAAAAGCGAGCCGGGGATACTGAAGTCGATAATAAAACCGTTGCAATCATCGAAAAGTTAGCCGAAGCTGGATACATACAGATGCCCAAAACTGATGCTTTTCTACAAAACATATAAATCAATTAAGGGTGTAAATTAAATTTGATAATATTGCAATAAATAGTTTTCTATTTAATATATTATATGTATGTAAGCACTTATGTGTATTTCTGTACGACTAAACTTTATAATACTAATGAAATAAAGAACAACTCTGTGAGATTTAACCCTATATTAATGAAATAAAAAGCAATAATAGTCTCAAATTATGTATGTATTACTTTTTACTAATCATAAAATTGTCACCATATGAAAAGTCGGAATAGTTTTAATATTTTTTAAGAAATAAACATTCAAGTATTATTTTATGTTACGTTAAAATGTAATTAACGAATCTCACAATTAAGATATGTACGTAAGTGAAATATTAAAATTTATGACGCTTGAAATTATAGAAAAGGTTTTCCAACAGCTATTAAAACAATTCAGTCTAATAAATTAAAAATCAGTACGATTCTAAATTACATGGAAAATTTCGGTTTACATATTTTCTAAACACTCCAAGGTAATTCCATATATTATTGTGGAAAAATATAATTTACTCCATTTTATTAAAATGCATTTTAAAAGAAAATTATAATAAACGTCAAAGACACTTCTGACCTAATACATTTTAAGATGAGAAGACAGTTTCGAAATATGCATTCTGTTCAATTGTTTTAAAATTGAAACGGGGTATTTAATTATGTTAACTTATAAAACATTAAAGTTATTTAATTCTAATATTAATTCATAAAACAATACACGTCTGTTAAAATATACTCAGTGACATAGAAATTGCATCACAAAGAAGGAGTAGGAATTTCTTAACACGTTGACTGCCAACCACGAGATAACTCGTGGTTGACAGTTTACCGGGCAACGCCCACAACGAGTTATCTCGTTTTTATAGTATAACTTTTTGGT
>JAHWXV010066183.1:0-10639 GCA_024586415.1 Phrixothrix hirtus | reverse complement strand
ATGAAAACCAAATGGGGAAATTGGAAAAAAATTTCTTTTTTAAAGGTACATACAAATCTATACAATTGTAAATAATGCAATAAAACCATTCCACAGCATTATTAATGTCGTTGAAATCCAGTAGTAAATCCCAATTAATATTACATAGAGCTATATTAAAATTAGAGAAGTTTGAATTTTTAAAATTATTGTAATACAGATCTTCATCATCAAAATTTAAGTTTTTTACATATTTATACAATACCGTATAGCCTTTATGGTGCATTTTGTTTAAAACTAATGGATCTATAGTTTCCACAACAGAACTATTAATATTACGCGTGAATACTAAATCTAAGTAAATTTTATTTTCATTAGGAATATTATTTATTTGTTTAAGAGTCGAGAATGCAATTTACCCTATCACTTGATTTTGTCAAGTTAACTGATAAACCAAAATCGTCGTAATTCCAAGATTATACTTCATTTAGGTTGTAATCACCACAAATTATAGCATCATAAAAATTATGCTTTTCAAATACTTCTTCGATAGCCGCGCAATGTGCTTCGTATTTATTTATCTTAGCTGAAGGTGGAATGTAGATAGCCCCTACTAGATAACTTTTATCATTTAACACATATAAATACCTGTTCTACAGAGTCAAATCGAGTTGGTAGTAATTTTGCATGAAATAGTTTTTTTATTAATATTAAAACACCTCATCCGCTTATTTTATCGCTAGATTGGCATATTCGATCCATTCTAAAACTATTGTAATTAGGAAATTTTAGTTCACTGTTAAAAATTTTATCATGTAACCACGTTTCAATTATTATTATTATAATGTTATAATTACAACACACTACTCGTATAAAAAAGTCTTCTAATTTGCTTACAAAACCGCCCACATTATGAAAATAAATTTTTAATTCAGTTAGTTTTTTGGTTTATGTAATGAACGGTTAAATTCTTTTCGCCTTCATTTGTGCGTTTTTCCAGTTTTTCGCGAAGTTTTTTAAGATGAACACTTTGCAATTCTGTTACGTACGCTTTTATTTTAATATCATTATTTGAAATAGATTTGCCTAATTTTAAAATTTGTTTAGCCTCATCTTCATTTTTAAATATACCTTTAACAGGTCTCGGCTTACTTGTTGGTATAGGTAGTAGTTGGGATCCTAATTCTTGTAAAACATTAATGACTGCATTTTTATCTTCATTTTTTCTTTATTCGACTGTTGTACTATTAGATTCACTCAAATAAAAAACCATTAAGTTTTTCTTCCTGCGCTGACGGTCTTCATACTCTTGGCCCCACGTTTCTCCAAAATTATTCTTAATTTCATATAATCCAGATTGTATTTGTTTGTGATGATTCTCGATAGCTGCCATTCTTTTATTGACCTTATCGATTTCAGTAGATATAGCATTAAATAATTCCATTTTAATTTTGTTCATATGTGTACCGATTACGTTATCAATAACGGATTGTAGTGCATCTAGATCTATTCCAGATGGCAATTCATATGTATTTATTTTTTGCTGAGCACAACATTTACAAGCCCATTTACCTCCATCTGATTTTCGTGCTTCTGCTAGATAATAATCGGTATAATCTTGATCTATGCCAGTACAATCTAGATGGAACCACATGTTATATTCAGGACATTTTATTGCTGTTGTTTTAATCTGTTCAGGTTGAATAAATAGATTACACTTCACACACTTCATATTAGATATTAGATTTTATACTAAATATCAAATTTAAAAATTTTCAAAAATTTATCATTTATCAACACATTTATCGCCACATACGAATTACTTGTAAAAACACTTTCAATTTTAATTTACACAAAATTTAATAAGTATTACTTTTTATTATCATGCCATAACTGTATTACAATTCGCAGAACTACAATAACACGTGCAGTACGTTCCACATTCAAACATTTATTTTATTATTATTAATTACTTTCCCATACATATACATTAAAGCTTCATAATTGAATTTTAATGTAAGAACACAGATAGTTTACCGGTTCAAGCAAAAAATGGATACATAAGTAATTAATGTACATAGATAATTAAAATATTAATTTATATGTATTTTGGGAACCCTAATTGCAATGGTACCCATTTAAGTAACTGAACACGCAAAACGCTGCTTAACTCCAGAGATTTTCTCTAATAACTCGTTTCAACACAGAGAAACCGAAGTGATAACTTAAAAATCGTAAAAATAAAATGGCACTTTCGGTAATTAGATTTTAACTAAATTCATGCTGTCATATATTAGGAAGTTATCAAACTGAAATATAAAATTTTATTTTTCTAGGATGTTTATTATTTGAGATGTGTCGTTCACAATTAACACTAGATTTTCAAAAACTTATTAGAGAAACGGCTTATTTCACATAAAACGAAATTAAATAGCCAAGAAATATACTAAGTTTTAAAAAAATTGACAGAGCTATTTCAAGAAAATACCCAAAAGTGACAGAAATAAAGTACTAACTTTTGATTTTTTGATTTTAAACCAATTCTTGATTTTATATACGAGTAGCTATTACCTCAAATATAAATATTCATCTACCTAGGACTTTTAGTTTCATAGTTATTTCTTTGAGTTTTCGGTAAAGGTACTACCCCTTATTCGATTCGCTGTAAATGTCTTGAGAAACGGCCTAAATTATATAAAGGGGCATTAAATGACTAAGAAATATACTAAATTTAAAAAAATCGTTAGAGTCGATTTCGAGAAAATCGCCAAAAGCCAAAAACTAACAAAAGTAAAGTGGCACTTCTAGTTATCCAATTTAAATTAAATTGTTGCGGTTAAATGTGCGGATGACTACAAACTTAAATATAAAATTTTGTTCAACTAAGATTTTTAATTCTCGAGAGACTGTTCACGCACTTTTAGTCGCAAAAATGTAGACAAATTCGAATATAATTTACTTGAACGATTTCAATTGCATGATATTTAACTTCGTTTTGATTATTGGTGAACACTGCTGTAATCACCCAACCCTACTGCATTCAAATGCATTTTTGTCATACATTGTTAGAAATTAGTTTTCATGAACTTATCCTGTTATTCGTACGATAATCTTGTGTAATCGCTCTGTATATTAATAATTTTGGTAGCTTAATACGTTAAATTAAAAAATTAAATATTGTCTCATAAATTAGTTCTAATTTAATCATAAAATAACGATAAAGTAAAAAGTAACATTTTGTTTGAGTTTTCATTAAATAAAATTAACTATTTCACCTCACTGCATTGTGGGACTTTACTTCGAATCTATTTCTAATATAAGTAAATTAAAGTTTATTGGGGTAAAGTCAGAGATACTTTCATGCGTATTGTTATAAAAGTTGAAAAAAGATAACAATATAGTTAAAGAATGCTTGTAAATATGTCATCCTTGAGAGGATTTGTAAATAGTTGAAGCTACTTCGGATAAGACCCAACATTAAAATATTTTTATGTCAAGGGACGAATATTTTGTTTTCGTATAAGTGCCGAGGGATTCCAGTTACCTAACTGACACCTGCCTCATTGCCATCTACTAATTCACTATTAGTATTTCTAATCTTGAATTTAGTCCAGCCGTATCTGTAATGTTCTTAAAAATACCTCTAAGTAAAATACTCAATTTTGTTACCTTTCTCTACCAATGGCCACTTTACTTTTTCCGATGAATTAAGAATCGTTGTTGCATATGATATAGAATATTCATCAAACTATTATTTGCAATATTTAAGCATAACTTTGGGATATTACCGTAAATATAAACAGATTATAGATAAATGTTTTGCACTTTAAGCCGGAAGCGAAAAGCTGGTAGGTCATAATTAGCTAGTATTTGGATAATTTACAGCATTGCTCTTTCTGTGAGTAACATTTTATTTGTGCAGTTTTTAGTATAGTAATAATTATATAATTTGTTATCTAACTTTTGTACAATTTATATTTTAAATATTAACAGAATTAATAGTGTACTGCTTTGATATTTTTGTGTAATTTCTTATACTGTATCAATATAGTAATAGTACATGATTATTGAAACTTTTATTTATTTATATTGTATAAATAGTTTACAATCACAAAAGTGATAATTTTAATATATAAAACCGTAAATTATAACACTAATGTAAGCGACATTGTAAGTGTGGTGTAGTTCAACTTATTTTCACGATGGGTCTATTCAGAGGTGTACCAGTTAAGTTAATGCCATCTTTAGCAATTATTTGGTTTCCTAATACTTCATGAATGAAGGTTTTTGATTAATATATTATTTCAGGACGATTTCTACCACAAGACAAAAACTTTCAATTATAGTTGAGTTTCGCTTACTACTAATTGTCAAAGCACCGCCGTGAATATTCTGAACCCGAGAAATGATGACTTGGTTTATTAACGACGGGATTGAAATGAAAATTGGTTTTGTCAAACATAACGAGATAGTGAATAAATTCATTTTCATCTCTGACTAATCCTTGGATGTGGATCCCATAATTTAAGTTCCTTTATTTTCTAAATTTAATCATTGATTAAGGTTGTTGTTTATTTTTTGTTTAAAAATTAATCTTAGTTTAAACTATTTTAACATTAATTTTAAAAAACATTGTAAAGTTGGAGTACCTTAGTTTATGTTTTGTGTCAGTACCTACACCGCCCTCCTTACAATATTTCATACTTTTTTTTCGACCCCCTCTTGATTATGCCCTGCGTATATTAATAAGTAGCTGAGTTTATTCTGAATATTTAAAGAGTTATAATATATAAAAGTACTGTGAAAATTTGTCACAAAAAGGAAATTCCTTAAGAAACTATTTAAATGCGTTTTATTTAAAATTTAACTGTGTAAGTCGAAGAAGTAAGGATTATCATTGATTGTTAACAATAATTGACAAATTTTTTACAAAAATATCTGGTTTAGAAAATTTTCAATTAACAGTTTAGAAATTTGAAAATGTTCTTTAAATAAATTAAACCAATTAGATAACTGTTATGTTTATCTTAAAATGGAACAATTTAAATTTTTCTTGAAACAATAAATTCCAACGAAGCTTTAAATTTAAGATGATTTTGTTAGGGAAACGCTTTACTTATGTAATATTCTTTAAATTTTGTTAAGGATCATCTTAAGCAGTCTACTCTTTTGAATT
This sequence comes from Phrixothrix hirtus, assembly GCA_024586415.1. Classification (NCBI taxonomy): domain Eukaryota; kingdom Metazoa; phylum Arthropoda; class Insecta; order Coleoptera; family Phengodidae; genus Phrixothrix; species Phrixothrix hirtus. The sequence continues at coordinate 5,484 of JAHWXV010066183.1, read as the reverse complement.
GTTATACTTATCTTATTAGACAAAATTTGAGTTTTTGGAACAAAATTTTAATATTCATCGTTGTAATAATATATATTTTTACCATAAATATTGCAAAGTACACATATTTTTAAGTTTTTAATCTATTAAAATTGAATAGCATTAAATTAATTTTGTTTTTAGCACTGATAAATATTCTCTAAGGGTTGGAACTTTGTATAGTGTCCTAATGCTTTTTTGAATTGCATGTAGAATTACAATTAAATAAGGTATTAGTTCCAAACAATTGAATTCGTAGTGGTTTTTCTCCGGTTGGTCCAACAAATGTGTAGGAGGAGTTTTTCTATTTTTACGTGATTTGTCCATAGATATTTGTCACGCAATGCAGAGCTTTATTGTAATAGAATAAAGCTAATAATTAAACTACAAATAAAGATAATTCTATGGTAATTTATACAGTATCATGTACAATCCATTGAAATAAATTGAAAAAAGAAATAATTTGTTTTATAAAAATCGTCATACGTAAGTAAACCACGTTCTATTTTGCAATGCACGTTTCCCGACACTAATCCTGCATTAGGTGACGGATTCTTTACACAGGTTTTTCCAGAGATGTGATCGCGGAATCTTGTTTCTTCCCACGCTCTATATACGGTCGAATACAATCTTATTTGAAGCTACCGAACAATTTTAGTAAATATATAAATGTTGATTACTTATATTTTTTACATGATCATTTTCTGTTAATTAACGGTATTTTACAAATTATTCAATAGCCTAAATTGATTATTCTCAAAAATATCTCCTTCCATATATTTTTAGCTAATCCCATTTAATACGGCGCAATCGTTAAAATGTCAAAAAAGCATTGCCGTAATTACATTTTTTAAATTAAAACAGCCTCTTATGACTAATTTGTTTTCGTTTTCACCGCTTATAATTGAGTATAAACAGTTTAACCCTTACTTATACAGTGAGAATCATTTCCCTTGGATTCTAAGACAAATCTCACGATACGGCAGCGATTAGAATTCACATCTGTTTCGTTTGGTAGCAGATTTCCAATTCACTGAAACACCACAATGGCTGTTGATATTGTTAATTTTTGAAACAATTTTTGGACTTTTATTCTCTATTCAGTATTTGCAGTATAATCGTTCTTAATACAAAATACAAAAAATTGTTTATAAATAAATTATATTTTAAAGATCAAAAGAAGTTCATTTAAGTAAACGGAAATATAAGTATTATTTGATATATAATTTGTAAATGAGTTTCCGTTCACACAAATAGTAATTTAATAATCTGACTATCAAATTGCGTATCTTCATTCCTTTCTATAAAACAGTTGACAAATTTATATACACCAAAACTGTGTAATTGCACACGATTAAAGGTGAAGACTCGAATACCAATAAAATATTCATTTCAGCTTAAAAAATTCCAGTAAACCCATACTTTGTTATGACGGTTAATAAATCGGCTAATAAATTCAGTAAAATTAGCGTTGTTCTGGGAACTGGATATTTTTCCCAAAGCCAATCAAATGTTGATTGCTCTCAAGTAAGTTTCTGCATATGTATTTGTACTGAAAACAACAAAACTATTAATGTATTCTATAAAGAAAATATTCAACGAAAATTGTTTACCATCCAATTTCTACAGCATGGTTCAGAATGTTTGAGTGATATGGAAAACATTATTATTATTCATTATTCTGGAAACTTTATTCTTGTTAAGAATTTAAGCTTGACCCATAACTAATAAATATAATACTAATAAATAGCCTATAATCGATTGCTTTCTAAGGAGAGCGTGCTATTATTTTACAAGATATTAAAAATTGTAAAAATAATATTTGTGTGTGTGCGTGCGTGTGTACACGCGCATGGGTGCGTGTGCGCGTGAGCGCCTTTGCGCGTGTGAGGGTAGGTGCGCGTGCGCGACCACGGGCGCGGTAGCGGGCGTGTGTGCATACGCGAGCGCGTGCGGATGCACGTTCGCGTGCGCGAGCGTGTGCGCGGGGTCGCGCGCCGACTCGGGCTCTGGCGCGTGTGCGTGCGTGGTGCGTGCGTGTGTGTGCGCGTGCGAGCGCGGGTGCTCAGGCACCTGCCTGCGCGCGTGCGGTTGTTGTGTGCGTGCGTGCGCGAGCGCGTGGACGCGGGCGTACGCTCGCGCGCTTACGTGCGTGCTTGCGTACGTACTTGCGTGCTTGCTCCCGTGCGTGCGAACGGGCGTGCGTACTAGCGCGCGTGCGTGAGTGCGTGTGTTCGTTCGTACGTGCGTGAGTGCGCGCGAGACTGCGATTGTGCGTGCATTCGAGCGAGCAAGCGTGCCTGCGTGCGTGCGCGAGCGCGTGGGCGTGGGCGAGCGCTTGCGGGCGTGCTTGCGTACTTACTTGCGTGCATTCGTGCGTGCGAGCGTGTGTGCGTACGAGCGCGCGTGCGTGTGTGCGTACGAGCGTGCGTGTGTGCATTCGTTCGCACGTGCGTGCGGGCGAACGTGCTTGCGTGCGTGCGAGCGAGCGGGCGAGGGTGCGTGCGAGCGTGCTTGCGTGAGTGCGTGCGTGCGTTTGCGCTCATGTGTGCGTGCGTACGTGCGTGCCTGCGTGCGTGCGTGCGTGCGAGAGAGCATGCGTGCTTGTAGCGTGCGTGCAGGGTGTGTGCGATCGAGCTTGCGTGCGTGCATGAGTGCGTGAGTGCGTGAGCGCGTGCGTGCGTGCGTGCGTGCGTGCGTGCATGCGTGTGTGCATGCGTGCATGCGTGCATGCGTCCGTGCGTACATACAAACGTGCGTGCGTGCGTGCGTGTTGGTGTAAGTGCGTACGTGCGTGCGTGCGTGCGTTTGCGCGTGTATGCGTACGTGCGGTTGTGCGTGCTCGCGTGGTTGCGCGTGTGCCGAAGCGGTCGCGTGCGCGTGCGCCAGCGTGTGCGCGTGCGCCAGCGTGTGCGCGTGCGCGTGCACGAGCGCAAACGCGAGCGCGTGCGCTTATGCGTACGCGCGCATTTTCGTTTGCGCCTGCACGTGTGCCTGCGCGTACGCGTGCGTGGGTGCGTGCTCGTGCGTGTCCGCTTGTGCGTTTGCGTGCGTGTGTGTTTGTGTGTCTGTGAAAACTATAACTCGAAAACCGAAAGTTCTAGAAAAACAAAATTTTATATATGGATTTCTATCCATCGTCGCACGCCACCGCAACAATTTTACTAAAATCTGAAAACTGATAGCGGCACTTTACTCTTATCATTTTTCGGTTTTTTAGATTTTTTCGAAATCGGTTCTAACGATATTTTTTAAACTTACTGTATTTCTTAGAAAGAAATTTAATGCCCTTCCATACAATCAAAATAGTTTTTAATAAAATTTCCCGTAAGTCGAGTAACCGGAAGTACTTTCGGCTTTAAGTCTGAATGAAATAGCTATGAATCTAAAAACCCTAGCTAGATGAAAATTTATGTTTAACGTCACAATCACCTTATTGTGCTAAATGAAGAATTTGGTTAAAATCTAATAATCGGAAGTACCACCTTATTTCTGTCATTTTTAGATATTTTAGGAATTTTTGGTTTTACGAGATTTTCTCGAAATGGGCTTTAACGATTTTTTTAAAATCTATTGTATTTCTTAAGCATTTATAAACCATTTCATATAACCGAAGCGGTTTGCTCAGAAAATTTACCGTAAATCGAGTAACCGGAAGTACTTTCACTGTTAACTCTGAATACAATAACTATGAAACTAAAAGCCCTAACTAACTGAAAATTTATATTTGCAGTCATAATCGCTTTCTTCTGAAAAATCAAAAATTTGGTTAAAATTGAATAACCGGAAGTACCATTTTATTTCTGTCATTTCTAGATATTTTCCGAATTCTCCGTTTTCACGGTTTTTTTGAAATCAGCTATAACGATTTTCTTTAGACTTAGTATATTTCTTAGCTACTTAATTTAGTTTTATATTAACCAAGCAGTTTCTCTAATAAACTTTTGAAAATCGAGGAACCAGAAGTACTTGGAGTATTAGTTGCGAACAATCCTTCTCAAAAAGTAATCACTATATGAAAATCAAAAGCTATATTTATGTTTTATATCTTCTATACATGAAACGGCATGAATTTAGTTAAAATCGAATGATCGAAAGTGCCACTTTATTCTTGCGATTTTTAAGTTTTTTTGCGATTTTCTCTAACGTTTTTAACAATGTTTTGGAAACTTGCTACGCTTCTAATGTCCTTGACATCCTTTTACGCGAACTTAGTTGTTTTCCTGAAAAAATGTGATGAAGCGAGTTATTAGAGAAAATTTATAGAATTAAGCAGGGTTTAACGTGTGTAGTAACTTGTATGGGTAGCAAAATAAACGTAAATAATATTTTAATTATTTCTGAATATTTGAATTTTGTATATTTATGTAATAAGAGAAACTCGTGTGTTGTCTCACACCAGATCTTTTAGTAAGCATTTCTTCTAATCATATTTTTAGTATTTATTTGCTAATTGAATAATAAGTACATAGATAAAGATAAATTTCTTTAGTCTTAGCGAAAAGAAAAGGTTTTATTTTGACCTGAAGTAAGTATGTCGTCTACTTAGGTTTGATGTTTTGGAGCATCATATCACGTTTTAGTACCGGTAGGCTAAATAAATCATTTATATGGATTTTATTGTGATGCGAACCAAAACACCAATAAAATATGAATTGAAAGTATTGTTTTCGACTAAAATTTTAGATGTCGAAATTTTGTGGAAATATACGTTTTCGGGTCCGCTGAGTATGAAAATCATGTTTTTGGAAATTGGTCAGAATGTGCGTGCGTGAGTTCGTGCTTGCTGCATGCGTGCGTGCTTGCGTGCGTGCATGCGTGTGTGAGTGAGTGTGTGGTCACTATATCTCGAAAACCAAACGTCCTAGAAAAGTGAAATTTTATATGTAAGTTTATTATGGCCTTAGAACTTCCATGTAAGAATTTCGTTAAACTCGAATGACTGGAAGTGCCAGTTTATTCTTGTGATTTTTAGTTTTTTTGCAATTTTTTCGAAAACGGCTTTAAAGATTTTTTTTAAACTCGCAACGTTTCTTGCGCCTATAATGCTATATTACATGAACTAATTGGTTTCCCTGAGAAAATTCGTTGAAGTGAATTATTGAGAAAAGTATCTAGAATTAAGCAAGGATTTGTCTGGCGAGTAACTTGGATGAGTGACCGTTCCAATTATCGACCTCAAAATAAAAATAAATTAATATTTTAATGATTTGTGTGCATTATTTACATACCTATTTACTTTTTATTTAAATCTATAAATTATTTTTGCTTTAAATAAGCTCAAAATTTAATTATAAAACTCTTAGTACATGTATAAAGGAATTATACATGGATGAATTATTTATGCTTTTAAATTAATGTTACGGTTTACAATTTAGGTGTATAGGAAAGTAACTAACGTCAATAAATTCAAATTAAATTTAAAATGTATAAGAGAAAGTCGTGTGTTGTCTCACACCAGATTTT
>JAHWXV010066174.1:0-13711 GCA_024586415.1 Phrixothrix hirtus | reverse complement strand
AAATGGAAAACTAGGTAGGGGTAGACCGAGAAAGAGATGGTTGAATATGATTGAAGGAATTGTAAAAGGAAAGAGAATAAAGAGCGCAAAGAATAGGAGACCTTGCCAAAAACGTTATATGAATTTAATGGAAGCAAGGGAAGTGTGTAAGGACAGAAAGGAATGGAGAAAAATAGTGAATGGGTTATAATAGTGATAGTAGGATTGGTAGGTAATAGTGGGCTGGTGTGGACACTGTAGATTGCTGGGAGTTTAGGTGAAGGGCGGTGGTAGTGAGAGGGGCGGTAGTGTATGTGTGCATGCAGTGGTTGTGAAGGTGGAGGTTTGTTAGTGGTTTTGCCTACCCCGGTAAGGGAATGGCGTGATGGGGTAGTAGTAGTAGCATTTATTTTATTTGAAGTTGGTTTTCCAGATTTTCATGCTTTTATATAAACGCTAACAGGAATGAACAAATTAACTTAAACTACAGGTCCAAGTTTCCACATTTTTCGTTTAAAACCAAAAACAACGGCAAAAGCAGCTTCGCATCGGATAATATTAATGGTTTCATTGTATAACTGTGAGTTGTGGATAAAGCTGAAGGGGCAGGGCATTGCACGTATTTTTCTTCTTCAACTGCTAAAGTCCATCCAGGATGCATTTACAGCTGGAAGCGACCTTGATCAGAATTGTATAAGTTTTATATTCAAACTATTGTCATATCACATTTCCCTTCATCAATAAATATCTGTGCTTGGTTTTTCTAACTCATTAATATTTTCTACAGTTTTTCTAGTTAAAATTTTATGAATCTTTCAGGTTAATACCCTATGTGCGTGTATAGCTTGTATCAGCCAATGTGTAGAAGCATGGAACAGAATATCTACTTGGGTGGAAACCTCTACGCAAATGATGATTAGGTTAAATAAACCGTTAATCAGTGGTTCAACAACTTGACGGCAATTGAATTTGCAGACGGCATAGAAAAGCTCGTGAAATTGTATAAGTGCTTAAATTTGAAGGGTTACTTATGTAGAAAAGTAGCTTAGGTATCAAATTGTATGTAAAATAAAGGTTTGTTTCATTATATCCAATAATAGTTTCTTTAGAAAAAAACGTTCTTTATTATCCGAATGAGCCTCGTGTAATTTTTTCTGTAATTGTGTTGTATTCAAAATCGTTCACGTTTCAGTGTAAAATGGATGTAATAACCTTTGAAGTTTATTTACGAAAACGTTCGCTATAATAAAACCCAAGCTCTATTGGGAGACTAATTACTACTAAAATTTAATTTATAAATTTTATTATATATATCCTACGTGAATTTTACACATCCATTAGGTGACAGCAATTAAATCTTTGTTATTATAAAGCTGTTTCCTTTATTTACATTTTGTGTTGGATTTATTATTATTTTATATTTCTAGTTGTTTTAGTAATCATACATGCATTTCAGACATTCTGAGGATAAAACGTTACGGTATTCTAAGCCACTAAAAATTGTAAAAATTATATAAATGAAGACTCTACAAACTTATTTTAGACTAATTAGTTCCTAGAATCCTTTCTTCACATAATAGTCGTCCGTTTCAATTTCAGCATCGGATCGCGAAATATTTTTAGTCGTATATAACTTCTAATGTTTCCATATACTTTATGATTAGAGTTGAATTAAAATGCTCTGATTTAAATATGCAAATACCGTTTCTGTGAAAACACATCGAAATAATGGTATTTAAACAATGTTAAAGTAGGACAGTTTTATTTTGAAATAATTTGTTTCATTTTCTAATTTATTAGTGCCTGTATGGGTCTATATTTTAATACATAATTTTGATAGGATGGGTATATTCAAAATTTTTAGAATTAATGAAAGATATGTACGTTGTCTCCCGAATCATCTTATAGCAATTCGTTTTGATAGTTATAATTATTAACAATAATTATTATTAAAGCAACAACTTACTATACAGGGCTAATTGAATAAGTCAAGTAAAAATGCGAGAAATGGTGCCACCAAAATAAAATCAATTCAATAGAGCTCGGCCGTTTTAAGCTGAAAAAAGTGTACACAGTGCATAAGGTGCTTAGAGAGGGTAAGACTTTGTATACTGCGAAGTAAAATTTAATTGAAACTATTATCAGTACACCAGAAATTTCAAAGGTTTAACAAGCTGCGAAGTTGGACTTGAACTTTAAAAAAATATTTCATAGAAAGAAATAGACATTGATAAATCCAATGAAGTGAAATTAAAAAAAGGAAAATCGACAACCCAGAAACTGTTCAGAGTGTAAAATCTAAACGTGGTATTCATTTTGATGATGCCTCCAATGATAGCTTTTAAACCGCCACGCAGCGGTCTAAAATTTTTATGAACTAATTTTAAAGTTAACGTTTCTGTTATACAAATTTACGCTTTTCAACAGTTTTATATTCCATGATTATTATCTGACGTTAATTATTTATAAAACGTGAGTGTGCCTATAAAGTTTAATATACGACTTCATAAAACAATCCCTGTTAGAGTGAGGAATGCATAAACTACCAACAGGATTTCTGTTTTGAATGTACTTTACAGCAGAATGCTCCTAAAAAGGCACGATTTGTCACGTATTAAATCGAGGTTATCGACTCGTTCTTTCTCAGGTTATAACGGCCAATCTGTAATTTTGTTAAAATACATTTCTCCATATAGCGTTATATTAATTTTCAAGAGCATTTACCTATTAGTTTGCGTTTGTCGGTCATTTAAGCTAAAAATTTTGTATTAGTTTCCCTAGAATGGAAAAAGTGGTGTTTGTGTTTTTATTTTACATTATTTTTCCATGGAAAACCGGTAAGAGAAATAGAATAAAAGCTTGGAAAATATTACCCCAACTGTGCTCTATCAATTAAAATGATTCACAATTGGTTTACTGATTTTATTGCTGGTCGTACGAGCATACCAAAAGATATCCAATCGCCAGAAATAATAACAAAAGTGCATGATATTGCGTTGTAAGATTGTCGAATGATGGTGTATGGGATTGTGTAAGCTTCAAACTCGCCGATTGGTACAATGGTTTCAATTTTACATAATGATTTGGATATCGAAAAGTTTTCTACAAAATGGATGCTAGGTTTGTTAACAATGGAATAAAGCGTAATCGTTTAGCGGCATCGAATTATTGTTTGAAACTCTTTAATCATAATACATTTGAATTTTTGCATCGATTTATAACCATTGTTAACAGTTAGTTCACCACTATACTCCGGAAACCGAAAATCAAGAAAAGGAAGAAGGCAAAATCGGTGCCATAAGCTGGTAAAGTTATGGCAACTGTTTTGTGCGATATTTACGGGGTAACTTTTATTGACTACCTTCAAAAAGGTAGATCAATAACAGGAGGGCATTCGACATCGTTGTAGGACCACTAGAATGAAAAGAATCAAAGAAAATCAGTCACTTTTGGTAAAGAAAAGAATGATGTTTCACCACGATAATGCATCAGCAAATTCTTCAGCTATTACAACTGCAAAAATAGAGGAATTGCATTTTGAAAGCTTCCACGTGGCTCTTTCAGGCTATTTATTATTCCCAAACATGAAATCTTCGCTTGCTAGTAAAAAATTTTATTCCGGTGTGGTAGATGTATATTTTGCAGACTGACAAATCTTAATTTACTGAAGGCATTAAACCATTTGAATATCGTTGGAATAAGCGATTTGAATTGGGGAATACAGTGAAAATAAAATGCTTTACGCAGAAAAAACAACCGGCTGGTTCATTTTTACGCGACTTATTGAACTATCCTCGTAAGTAGCTTCGAATATACAAACAAAAAGAGCTTATAGGTATTTGCATTTTGCCTAACAAAAGGAACAAATTATTTATTAAGCTTATATTATAAAAGTATTATGTACGTATGCATGTCAATATACGGTTGAATAAATTGTAATGCTAATGATTTCAAATTTTTATAATCTAAAGTACCAGTTTATTAAAAATAAAATTTTCTCAAGTAGGATACACTGAAAAAATTTAAAAAGCAAGTACACTTTATGTAAAATTTGACCAGTATTTTCTTTATGACACGCAATCGACCTTTTTAAGAGAGAAAGGCGTTTACTCTAAAAACGTCCAAGATATTCAGCCACGTGTCTGACCACGGGCAGCTAAAAGGTTTCTTATTGCGGTGTAATAAAATCTGAAATCTGCAACGGTATAAAAGAGATTAATGAGTGCCTCTTGGTTCTCGAATTTAGAGAAGCGGTGTCGGTTTTTTATGAAAAGGAAACGAATTTTGTCACGATTAAGGCCACCTTAGATAAGAAAAGAAAGTGCTTTTGAAATTGAATTAAACTGCAAAGTTGTTGTAAATAAACGAATAATATACGGAATTAAATCTTTTAAAAATGCTTATTCTTTTACGAGTAATCAACCGTAATAGTTGTTAACCATGAGTTAGAAGTAAAGACCGAGGCTCGTACAAATAAATTAAATTTGATTATTCAAGCATGAGTTCAATTTGCTTCAGCTTATATCTACCTATCCAACAATACCTTCATATAAAATCTTACTTTCTATTACAATTCAATTTAACTCAATCTGTTTGATCTTCAGAATGCGCTGTGGATAACATGGACAAGGAGAAATGCTTTGAGCAAAGAGTAGTCAAATACCATTTATTGGAATAGTTGGATTGTACGAATTGCCTTCGTTTGTGTTCTTCAAGAAACTGCTCACCTTAAACGCTCTATTACCTTTCTATATTCATGAATGTTTTACCAATTAAATTGCCATTAACTAAAAGTTTACATTTTAGTAATATTTAAACATCAAATTAAGGTCTGATATTGAACAAATCTTATTCAAGTTAGCTATTTGTTTCTTTCGAACACAAATATGATCATAACCGTATAACATTGTGAAAAGTGATTTGCAATTATAATTTAAAACTTTTAGATGAAATTGCCTAAATTATAGGCACTGGCTGTATAACAAATAACTTCATAATAACGTTTACCATCCGCATAATACGCCAAGTTTACCAACATAACAACAGCTGACGCCTGAAATAATATTAGCCTACTTCAGTTAGTACACTTATGCATCTATACTATTTCTGAAGTGTATTTACTCAAAATTGTAGGGCACTTGAGTTTTAAAGCAAACTTTATTGTTTATGAAATTTATATGTACAAATTCGAATGTGTCATTGACCGAGTCAACTGTCAAAAATTAAACTGTAATCTGTATAAAATTCTGTATGATCAATTAATGTTTTTTTGTTTATCGAGCCGAAAATGCGTCATTTTTAATTTCCCATTATCGATCACCCTTTAACGAAATTTAGGTGGATATCCCTTTTAAGATTCTTATTTCATTCGATTTATTAATGCAGTTCCTTTTATGTCTTGCTTATGCGCAATTTATTCCATTCGCCTCTAAAATTGTAAATAAAATATAGCATTGTAAGGTAACTATTGAGATAAACTCCCCTGCTGATATGTTCTTGTAATAATAATATCAGAAACGCGCAGAATATGATATTGCATAAATATTATATACGACTTCATACATTCATTCTAATATTATGAAGTTTTTCAACATTGAAAAACACGTTCTTACGGAAAACCATGTTGTCATCTGATAGAGCTCACCTGAACATTTAACAATTCCACTTTATAGATTTTATCATCAAATTTGCAAACAGAGAAAGTGGCTATTAAAGTAGTCTGTTTATTATAAATGTTTAACTGCACAAAGATATGTCAAAACTTGTTGCAGCCAGGACTATGCGAATTTATTGGAAGAATATTAATTATATCTACTAAACCGTTTATATCCGTCAGAAAACAGCATATTTACAAAATCACTATATCAGATTTTGTTAGAACACTTTAATCCAGTATTTACAGCATCATTCTAACTATGAATTATTAGAGACAACAGAAATACACAACAGCAAGTGGCAGATCTAAACAATATTTGTTTCTTCATAAAAATTCGAGAAATATGAAACTACAATTTATCATAGTTTTAATACAATTTACATTTTCGCGATGTGTCATCAACTTCTGACCGAGTGTTAGCTATCACTAAGTAGATGCCACCCATTATAAACTCAGATAAAAATAAATTTCATGTTAACCTGAATAACTTTTTCATTTCCTTTCATTTTTAAAATAATGCTTATTTATGGGAGATATTTGCTATCAGGTGAACATGTTCTATACAAACATGTTGACAGAAAGTAAGATTTAGTGCGGCGCATGATACATATTTTGTCACTACATCTATCGGTATCCATGGACATCGTGCAGATGGTTCTTTTAGAGCACATAAGGTCCTGAAGCATGTCGCGTCAATCCGAATGAATATTTGAACTTCACTATTACACTATGATAATGCATTTGGTAGAAAAAAAGAAAATGGCCTAGGAAATACTTGAAGATTTGACGGTCACATATAGTTGAACGCTGACACACCTATTTCAACAGGGTCGGGAATCCATCACAGGGGACATGCCCAAAGATCACCAACGTGCAAAATTGAGAATTTAATACGTAATATCATCCGATTCAAATTTGAGAAATAGTAGAAATCGTGAAAATTAGTTCTGAACGTATTAATAAAATCACGCCTATTTGCCTATGTCTAATATGGGCGCACCCTGGGTTTTAAAATACTCACGCTACATGATATAATGCGCTGAACATTTTCTCAAACGATTTTGACAAAGTTGTTGTTACAACTTGGATTTATGAGTATGACTGGAGTCAAAACTTGAATCATTACAGTGAGTGAGAAAGTGCAATGAGAAAGCTTAATTGTCAGAAGTGCCAGTTACGATATGTTGGAGTGCCTAAGGTATTCTGTTAATATATTATCTACCAAAACAGTAGAAATTAACGCTTTTTACTATGCCAACTTAATCGCTATGATGCGGTGTATAGTTTCTGACAAACGTAGGCGCAAAGTCAAAAGAACAACTTTTACAAGACAACCCCCCAAGTCATAAGGCAAGGATTTGCAGACAGGTGCGTGAAAAAATTTGTGTCCCAAGAGCAGACGTAGATATACATTTCCCGGACAAAATTCTGGTAACTTTTATAATTGTTTAAAACTTTTATATTTTCAATTTCAAACAACCGTGAATGCTTTAAGCGATGATATTCAGAAATAAATATCTTACTTGAGAGTAAAATATTTTTCTTTATATCTGTGCTCCTTTACCATGAAATACCTTTGTATTTTATAAAGAATACTATTATATTCTACTGCTACTAGCAATCATGCTATTGCCTTAGCAGCGTAGGTGAAACTCAATACCGAAACACCACCTTCTCACCCACTGCATGCACCAACCCACTCTCACCTTTATCACTACCATAACCCTTCACCGCAACTCCCAACACTATACAGCATCCACACCATCCCACTATTACCCATCAATCCTACCATCTTTACTTTTAACGATTCACTATTTTTCCCCATTCCTTTCTATCCTTACACACTTGTTTTGCTTCCATTAAACTCATACAACGCTTTCGACAGGTTCTGCTATTCTTTGTGCTCTTTATTCTCTTCCTTTTATAATTTATTCAATCATATTCAGCTATCTTTTTTTCGGTCTACCCCTATTTAGTTTCCCATTCATACCTGCAGGTATGAATTATTATATTCAAATAGAAAAATATAGAAGCTAATCTCAGGCGTGCTCAATAATACGATTTCAGCTGTCATGCAACGATTGTCAACTTAGTAAGGAATAAAAATAAGACAAAAACATTAAAATGATTAATATAAATTACCTTATGAATGTTAGGTTGGTAAAGTACATATGAACTTAAAAACAAAATATGCGATAGGCAGATGTTCCTCCATCTAGTTTATTATTGATGAAATGTTACCTAAATACTATCTATAGCACTATTCTTCATGCGAAATAATACGAAAAATCTAGTGTGACATAACACACATCTTCCTCTTACGAATAAAGATACACAAATAGTGTCCACAAATGATTAAACTATTATTTATGTTTATTTTGGGAACGATAATAATAACGGTCACTCATTCAATTGACTGGCTGCTCAAAACGCTGTTTACTTCCAAAGACATTCCTTGGTAACCCGCTTCAATGAATTTTGTCAAAGAAACCGATTAGATTGGATGTAAGAGCATCATAGGCGTAAGAAACGTAGTAAGTTTTAAAAAAATCATTATAGCCGTGTTCGAGAAAATTACAAAAAACCTAAAAATCGCAAGAATAAAGTGGCACTTACGGTCATTCGATTTTAACAATATTCTTACTAGAAGGTATCAGCAAGGTGGTAAACTCAAATATAAGGTTTCACTTTTCTACGGCACTTAGTTTTCGTGTTACGTTGCGCACATACGTAAACGCACGCACGCGCACGCGCAATCGTGCGTAAACAATTGTATTATTGAATACTGACACATTTTTAAAATAATTTTTACTTTTACAAAGCCGCTTTAACACCATTCTGATTCTTTGCTAAATATCTTCATACGAGTATCATTAATATTAGCAGTAATTGTGTTGTGTATAATTGAAATTTTGTGAAAGTAGTTAAAAATCTAATTGATAATAAATGTCATAAAATTTTGCGTATAAACTATGTTTATACAAATTAATGTAAATAAAACTTGTCATTTTAAAATATTTATGAATGAGGAAATTTTATGCATAGCAATACTAATGGATACAAAAAGTATTCACAAAGACCTAAAACATTTGTACATTAAAATTGTATAAAAATAAAATGAGAAGCTAAAAGAAAATGTCAGGGTATCCTTCTCAAGAAATTGATCTTTGGTCTTGGTACGTAAAAGGTGTTAACGTGAAAAACGTGACAAATGGTGGTACATGAAAATTAATATTTGCCAATAAATCGAAGTAGTCTACATACCCATGAACAAGTTTTAGAAGGAATTTGGAGTTTTGCTCCTTGCGGCGTTCTGTTAAGAATTTAACGCCATGCTTCTCCGATAGCAGATTATAAGCCACTTCACGAGAAGGAAATACTGTCAGTTTTAAATGATGCAAATTTTAAAAATCATCTTTGCAGTGACATTTATTCGTTACCAAATTATTGAACAGTAACCTAGTCGGCTGACAACGAACGAATAGAATAACGTTATATCAGTAAAATATGGTTATGTTAATTTAAAAATGAGTAAATTAATCTATAAGATTACTAAAATATTGTTAATGTATTAATCCAATATTGACAGTTTAAAATAATTAATAGAATTGATTTCTAATCTTTACGCAAGGCGTTTTATGTAACGAAGTTGAAGTTAACAGCCAAATTAAATTGTATGCATCTTAAGGATAATTGTGGTTAAAGACACCTTTTCTTAGGCAAATACTGCTTCCAAATAATTTACATTTTTAACAAAAAATAGATAGGATAATTAAGTTTATATGAATATCAAAGAATTCTAACTACTTGTACGAAGGACTGATGAATTAAATGTTTACTTAATTTATATCTTTTTACACCAATTATTATTTATATACGTACATTGATATACTGACCTTTACCGATTTGTATTTTTAGGTTACGTATGTTCTTTGCTGAAGATACCTTTCAATCGATTTAGATTTCTTGAAGCACAACCCCTTCATTATAAACGTTAAAGCTTTATTATCCAATGTGCTGGATTTCGCCTTCATGATTAATTGGTTACTTTTAATTAAACAGAGGGATAAGCAGTCTCCTAATGCGGCTACTTAGAACATATAATGAGTTAAATTGTTTATTATTTTACGACAAGCCTAAATAACTGATTAAAATACTTCTTTAGCGGTGGCTTGATGAAAGTGGTTTTTGGCGTCTTTGTGTTTTTATGAGATTTTGTCGTTTGCAGGAAATATTGAGATTTTCATTGTAACCTTTACCAAAAACCAATAGGAGTTGAATTGTTGGGCCGCATACTCAAGTTGTCGCGATTAATTTAAATATTCCCCGCCTGTGACTTCTATAAAGCTTGCATATCCACGGTATTTCTTTTCTAGGATTTAAATTTACAAAGCTATAAACAGTTTATTACTTTAAATAATATTTTCAAGATTAATGTACGTCACGAATTATTGTTAAATACGGCATATTAAAGAAATTCAAGGCCGCGTCTGTTTCTTTACAATTATCTTGTAATTTCAATTTCCGTCCGAAATGTAGAATTAACTTATACGACGGTGTAGATAATTATGAAGTTACTTAATTATAAATAATTAGATCTTGACGAAAACTAATTATTGCTACAAGTTCATCAAAATTTTCCAATATCAAGTAAATCTACAAAAAGAAATAATATTTGTGTTTGATAGCAGCTAAAAATTCAGTCAACTGAAATATCTAGCTGAAACTGTCTTATTCGTTTTTTTTTAAAACGAATGTTCATTAGCTGCGAAGTTTATAACGGGTTGAACGACATTTTGCGCCCCGAAGGGTGCATACAATGTTATTTTCCTGAACTAGCGGGATTGCCGACAGAGTGGAGTATGGGCAGCTTTCACGTGAACTATGAAATTGAATAAGGTTAGGTTCAGGAACGTCTGCCAGTCGTCAAAATGGGATAAAGTCGTACTCAAGGGCGCCACTTTGTTTTATAGTTGTCTGGTTGATGTTAAAGGGGAAGGAGGACACAAAGAACCCCGTTTCCACAATCTAATTATTTGAAATTGCGGTTATGTTATACTAACTACACCGAATAGTGGGTGTACGCCATTGGTCCCATATTTCGATCAGGTCAAATCATAAGTACAGTCTAAAATGTACTATTTACTTAACACTAAAAATTCTCTGAAAGAAAATAATGGTTACCAGATCTACGGATTCCTATAATTATAAATAAGAAGGTGTGTACTTAAATATTCAATATAATGGTAAAAAAAGTAAAATATTCAGCTACAAAAAATATATTGCCCTCATAAAAAAATATAGTAACAATTAACTCTCTATAATTAAGTTAGGGGATCCCTGGATTTATAATATTTAAAGTTATTATTAAATCAGTTAATACATTCGGCCTTTGAAATAATGACTTTAGTTAATCAAACAATTTAACTTAAATAAGATTCGATATGTTATTTACAAATGTTCTTTCAAGCGCATTTTATTTATGCTGCGATCAAACTAATTACTCTAGCAGAGTTTAATTGAAAAAGAGGGCTTTTGTTGGATCAGTACTTGACAATAAGTTGTATGGAAAACATCACTTACGTTTTGATAGAAGACGGAACTTTCCAAATGCAGCGGGAAATGAGTGGTACTAACGCCTTTGGTTCCAGATGATCTCGTACGGGCTGTGTAAGTTGCAAAACGTCGCTAACCGTTTGTAGGACACGATGTGAAAAGATGAAGTTAATCCTTATATATAATCCGCCAGAAGAGGCTGAACAATGAATTAGCGCCAATTCATTACCTTAAATAAAACTTTAAAACGGGATAGCTCTTCATCTCTTAAACTTTTTATTTTGAACCGAAGTGAGGACCTTTTTAAGTGCTTTTGCACTCACATAGAAAATGGAAGCGCTCGCTACTTTTACGGTGTCTAGCTCAACACTGCCCTTAGAAACATTTCCTTTAAATGAGGAGCGGGAAAGCAGGAAAATTGACGGTAACTATTTGTTAAAGATTAAACTTGTCTACAAATTTGCTGATGAACAAAAATATCGTGCTTCGTTACTTGTATTTAAATTGAATGTCATTACACAACAAGGAAAGATTTAAATGTTTAATTTAGCTGGAATTAATCGTTGTTAGAAATTTTTGATTTTAACTTAGTGTTGTTGCATTATTGCCTAAGCATATTCAAATAAACGCGCAATTCTAAAAATATGTGCTAATATACAGAATTTTTATGTTATCTTAACTTAAAATATAAGACGCGCTTACAAGTTTCTTTAGAACTAGTACAATTTTGAAAACTGTTAACTCCAATGAAGTCATATAATGATTCCTCTGCCTTAATATAATTCCAGGATGGATTTTCGTGAAGAAATTACAAATCGGAGAAGTACCATATTACAACTCAAAAAAATATATTGGTGTAATAAAACAAGAGCGTCGCTGAATAATCAAAAGAAGAATAAAAACATACTCCCAAAATAAATTACGTAAGGAAATAAAGAACAACTCACATTACGTTAAGTAATAAAGGAGTAGCGCATAAAATTAAATAATATATTTCAGCCCCTTGAAGCCTTTCCCAATACTATCGACGTGTTCTATTCTATTATGTGAGAATATTAAACAAATAGAGTGTATAGATGTTGTTTTATGAATAATAGTGACATGTTTAAAGTTGATCGCAATCTCATCTTCAGCACTTAATTTACGTAAAACTAAGTGATTTATGAATTTGCATATTCAAGCTTAATTGAATTATATTAGTTTTATGCATTAAATTGAATCTATTTAGTATTATAGTGACGTGCAAGAGGTAAAAAACACATGGTTTAAATTTCTGAAAGTATTTTAAAGAACCCTTTCGACAAATATAAAAAATATAATATTTTACAAATAAAATTTGCTTGGTTTAAATTTAATTTTATTACCTCTTCCAAGGAGAACATCCATACAAGTGTTTGGTGTTCATTAAGATGCGAATGGCATAATTTACGAATTAAATTACTCTGTAAAATATAACACAAAATTAACGATGGCTTTGTAAACACTAAAAGTCTTTTTTAGTTTTCTTATCGGAAGTTAATTAAAAAACCAATTAGAAGTCCAAATAGGCGTTCAAATTTACCGACTTTAACCAGAGGTTCTAATTTCTAGTAACCGGAATTGTGATTCTGCGTTCGTTTTATTTTATTTAGATAATTAAGTTTTCCAAAGGGATTAGACTTTAAGACAGTGTAGTTGCTTTCAAGCATTATTTATATAAGAAGAAACTAGTGCCTAGGAATACATCTATTCTTAAGTAAAAACTATTAAAGCCTCAACTACCAAATTAAAATTTAATAAGACGTTGGTAAAGAATTGAAAATAATAGAAAAGGTTTAATTTAGTCACATGTTTGATGAATATTGTTTTAACCCTAAATCATAAATCAGCCTTTTATATGTAAAATCAAGTTTTAATATAAACTGCACATATCACACCCGATATGTTTATCAAAGGAATAATTTGTCATGCTCGTTAAACAGAAAATTTTCAATAGCTTTACAGCAAGTTTGGTTAATAAAAAGTCAATACTTCGAAAATAATTTAACATTGTTTAGCAATTTAATCAGCGTGCAAAGGGAAAATTGGAAATAGTGTAGAGTTCTCTTGCACAATAACCATGCATTAATACCTCACAAATCAATGCAAAAAGCGACCCCTTTACAGAGTAGTTCAAATTAACGACCACAACCCCCACAATTATGGAAACCACCAGCCGTACTTTAGGCACTAAAAACATGGGTGGAAAATCATTAAAGAGGGTCGTGTATAAGATAAGTTTGTAAATACTTTAACTTTAAAGTTACCTACTGTAAATGTTTCTTAATAAGGAAACTTTAATTCTAAATCAGTTTAAAGGAACTAATACTATTTTACTATGAAACATATTTATACTTTAATGAAAACTACCCTAGACTTTTTATATGGTTTGACTGTATAATTTTGAACTTTATACTGTTAAATGTCCGCACAAAAGTATTGCGGATGTATTTATATATATATATATATATATATATATATATATATATATATATATATATA
>JAHWXV010066168.1:0-19318 GCA_024586415.1 Phrixothrix hirtus | reverse complement strand
CCCTTTGATGTTGTACAAATTTTATTTGGGACATTTTTTCGTACAACCCTTACTTTTTAAACTATTTCGTTGTCTCAAGATAAATGGGACACTCAGTATACGTGTGCTTTAAACATAAACTAACTAAAATTTAATTTCGATTATTTGCTGGTCAAGTGTTATATTTTTTAGATTGCGACCTTGGTGTTCATCAGGACGCAATTAGCTAAAGTGTGAAAAATCCCTTAACCAAAATCAAATCCTAATCCCTTTATTCACTCTCTACTTCAGCAATATCTGTGCGTCAACAGAAACAGATTACACTGAGGTAAGACTGCATCTATTTTCACTTGTGTAGTTCAATTGATGTTTGACTGCAATATGTGAGTCTCGTGGTCAACAAACCATTTAAAACCCCCGCAGATTGCACACGAAAAAATAAACATACCGCTTGCATTTCTGCTTTTTTGAATGTTATTTTGTTTAGGCTACATATATTAGCATTTTTTATAACTTTAAATTATTAAATGGTCCTTCGATAGCTTGAGTTTTGTGATTGATAACTGTGTTCCTGAACCTCCCTCATAGAAAATCTCACAGTCAAAGAGAAATGGAGACAGATTGCGCCTCAATATTTGATTAACCCCCTATCCTGCCCACATTTAATTACAATTGTGCCCTGTTTTATGTATAAAACAATTTAACACGCAATCAATATTCAAACTATTGTTACTGCCAATTCTAATCTCCAAGCACATCAACAAATTAGTGAAGATACGCACCAGGCGGCGAGTTCGTTTTACGCAAATTGTTAGGTTATACATATCCCTAAATGATGCATTCACCGTCACTTTTGTGTTCGTTTTTTTCGCACATAATGTAATGGGTTCTTCCCATTTTGGATTACCTCCAAGAGTCCTTTATCATACGAGGGCTGTTCTATAAACTCTTAGCGGACTTGTTAACGCAAATAACCTTAACGTTCTTCAAAATATTCCCCATTAATCATAATATATTATTCTTTATTTCAAACCAATTACTGAAACTAACAGAAAATTCTGTTTTTAGAAGCTCTTCAAACATTGCTGAAATTTAGCAAACACAATATTTGCGTCAAGAACGTTCCCACCATGCGTGCGTTTTTAATTACCCAAAATTGAAAGAAATCGTTTGGAGCAAGAAATTTAAACATTCGGCGGCCGTATGCGGAATTGAATTATTGAGCTTCACAGAATTTTCGGCGATTATTACACAAATTTTCAAATAACTGATACAGCAAAGATTCTATACATGGACCGTTAGTTACGGTTTTTTGATCATCAAGAGCAGTTACAGCGTTACTAAAAATCAGTAATCTTCGTTCTGTTTTTGCTTTTACCACGAATTACCCTTGTTGGCATATTCTCATTTTCAAACATTAAAAACACTCGATAGTTGTTCAGTCTCAATTGAGATGGTAGCTGTATATCTAATATGTATCACACCTAGCACTAGTAAATACATAGTTCCGCACACAAGAGGTTCAAAATTTTGAATGAACCTGGTAAATTTGTCAGATTTTAATAGAGATGATAATGTCGGACAGCTTCAGTAGAATTCAGAGCGCGAACTGTTAAAAAGTATAAGAATGTTCTAATGTTTATCTTCAAGTAGCTATGGAACTTAATCCAAAATCTATTGAGGCAATCGTACTAAATGATGCAATATTGACTTTTGCAAGTACCACTTTGTCAAAGATGGCGATATATCATGCAAAAGACAGGGTAGAAACTAAACCCAACACAGCACTGATGCTGCATCTGTTCAAGGTTCCTCAAATGTAAATCTAATCTGTAGCATCAAACACAGCCCTAGGAAAACAGATTGTCATAAATAATATTGATGACGTTACATCTGCACTCCGGTGTTGATGAAAGTTTGAACTCAATAAAACAGCATGTTGGAATTTAAAACTGCCTAGCATTTGTGCAATTATTAAGTTTCGATATCGAAAACGTCTATTTCAAAAATTTAAAGCTTGTAATTCATTATTCACAGCTTTCGAACTTTCAAATAACAATTATAAGATTTATTGATTCAAACAAAATTTTCTACACTCAAATTAAGTTCACGAAAAAGACACTTATTACAAAACTTCCGTCATGGTTGTCAAAATAACAAACGTTTTAATTCAAAGAACTCAACTTTTAGATCTTCGTAAACAAAAGGAATGAAACTTAATGTTACTACAGCCGTATTAAAAAGTCTGAACCTTGACTTTTAACATGTTAAGGCCGTTGCAAGGTTCTGCAATAGATCAATCCCTTGATTCGAACAAAAATGGTTAAAAAATCAAGATTTTGGACTAAATACAATGTAATTTTATGGAACATAAAATAATGATGTTAGACCATCGTAATTAACAATAAAAAAATTATTCTATTCTCACATCAGAAAATTAAAATAAGTTAACACCTATTTCAAATTTCTAAAATTATTGTAAATAGAAATAATCTAACAGTATTTCTAAGTTTAAAATGAAGTTTCTCAGACTATAAAATAAAAATTTAACAAAGTTTAAATTATATACCGTTATAAAACCGCGGGTTTGGATATAAAATCCATAATGTAAAAATAAATTAAAAATCGAAGGGGCGCAAACTAATTGTAGAAAATAAAAATTTCTACAAGAAAAGTCTTTGGTTGTAGTAAAATATAAAAACCTCAAAGACGCCTACGAAATTACGGTATCATTACTTAAGTTACCCAAGCAGTAAAATCCAGAGATGGTTGCGAAATAGAACCCCGATATGTAACGGTTCCCTAACGGCTTTCCATCACGAACACCCAACCAACAGTTTAAAATTTGAGACCTTTGGTAGTTCAAGTCAACAGCGGAAAGAAAATAACAGAAAGTTATAAAAACCAGATCAACACAACAACATCTTATCTTATTTCATCGAACATGGTGATGCATTAACCAATCGGGACGGCTTCGAGTGAAGATCCTTTGATGTGAAATTGTGAATTTCACAAAACACTTTGCTCACTATAGTTGGTACTCAAGTAAGTGAAATAAATTACCTCTGATCGGTAGATCGCAGCAACAATTCAAGTTTACAGAAGAGTAACGTGAAAGAAAATTATAAAATTCAGATTTATAAACAGAAAATTTTTAAACGAGATTTGTGTGATGTGCGCAACAATTAAGGAAGTCAAAGCTTGAAGATTGCTATCCTTAGAAACAATCCTAAATCCTAACTGTATCAACTGGAAATAACCAGAATGAAGATATATTATCAACAAACAAGCATAATATCATAATCAAAAGTTACAAGGTGAGTGAATATTTTAAAGTTTTAAAACTAATATCTTGCTTTTAAAACGAAGCACAAACTAATTTTACAAAAACCATTCATCGTAAAATTAAACTAATTTAAACATAATCTAAACCTTTTTTACCTGTAGGTTACAATGCCTTAGTACATAGAGTTATTCAACTGCTGTTTACATTTGGCAGAGGGCTCTATCTAAGCAGGTCATTGCATTTGTTGTATAACTGCTTTTCTGTACAAATTCTATTCTAATTGTGGATGTAAGAATTTGATTGCATAATTTTTATATTATTTTTAAAATTTAATTTAAATAAATGTGTAGAACTCATATGATTGGTTAATTACTGGCATATAAACATTTGTTGTAAATAAATTTTGCGTGACCCACAAAAACTTTAAAGAAGTATTGAAACTAAAGTATAAAATGTACCTTCAGGTAAGATATAGCGGCACACTAAATTAGATGGGTATCTCCCTCAAACTTATTTTAAATAATAAAGTCTGGAAATAGTTTGGTTACCTCAACTAAAACCTTTTAGAATTTCGTGAAATACAGAACGTAATACAATAATTTAATAAATTGCTCAACACTGCCAAATTGGTAACCAACAATGATTTTTAAAAGCACTAAATAAAGTTAAACAGATAGAAGCAAATATTAAGGACAGCATAAAAGAATATACTTATAATAATTTAAAAATTGGTTTATATAAATAAATTAATTAAATAAAATTAGCTTTAATAGAAAAAAATTGCAACAGCTTATTGAGCAAAGCAAATGTAAAGGCCTGATTTGAATAATTTGTTTCATACTTTTCTAACATAAATCGGTGCCGAGTCTTCTCATGCCCGTTTTTGTTCTTTGGATATTAAACGTAACAGTTTTTTTTATATCCAGTTGTTGGTTAGAATGTTGTCCAATATTTAGTTCTTGTTGAATCTTTGTATGAGGTTTTAACTCTGAAGCGTTGGTGCCCTTTAGTCGAACACGATGGGTACCGCTAAATATTGAGTGCCTTATGCTCATTAGGTACCCTTCCAACAAAGAGCAGATAATTACTTAAATCTTATCTAAAGTACAAAACTCATATAAAATATAGGAAATAAAACATGAGTAACAACAAATCAGAATTTTAATAATTCAAACTCTGGAAATTTTAATTTTAAGCTACTTTCTGAAGCTAAATATTATAAAGAGCTTTATTGATGGTTTTATGGTAATACCAAATCATTAGGGCAACGAAATTCTGTATAGGTTAGACAGCAAATTTTTATAGATCTGCAAATATAACTCATCTTACCGTCCCTTTGTACAAATGACATCATTTATTAAGATTTATTAGTCTTGGTTTCCTTTCTGGATCGTTCGTTACTTGTGTATTGGAAAGTATTAGTTATAGAACAAACTGTGTATAGATATTAAGTTATAAATTAGTATTACATTATAAAATTAAAATTAAGTAAGCAAAAAGGCAAAGAACGCCAGTTGTTATTTCATCATGAGTAAGTTATGTCCGAGATAATAATGTAAGTGAGGTAACTACGCGAAGATGAGGAGAAATAAACCTAACTCACTAGAGAACCGTTGACATAATTAAATAAATAAATAATTAAAATAAACTAACTATGGGGTTGAATTATAAATATACCTCTTTCCGTATTAGTCCCGTTATTAACAAAACTAATTAATAAATAAATACCGTATGCGAGGAAGATTTATTACAGTATCAAGTTTCCCTATAGCTAAAATGAATAGTTTATGCGCATTTTGCAGAACTGTTTCAAATATAATTATCTCATTAAATATCACATTTATATTAGTTTTTGGCGACACATGGGTAGTTTAAGCTGTATAATTAAATTTATAGAAGTCTTTTCAATATAATTTGTATTGAATTTGTCAGTTTAAATCCAGTTTACTGACTAATTGTCTGCCTCACAGAAAATAGTTTACAATTATTAAATATGAATAAACATTTGAATTTCCGTTCACTTAAATGAACTTTCTCTGAAATTTAAAATGTAGTATAATTTCTAACAATTATTTGATCCTTTTGTGTTTGTTATTAAGTTGGTACTAATTATTATTTGTATCTAAAAACGATACTAGTGATTAAACGCGTTTTGTGTTTAAACTCCAAAATAAATGCAATATTGTTTGTCGTATATGCCTACTTGTGAACGCTAAGTTATGATTTATACGAAGGTCCGTAGTTAAGTCAAAGATAGTGTTCAATTGTAAACATACAACATATTTTTACGAATTTATTAGAAACCGTTGTTCCATCGCATGTTTTAGGATCATCAAATTGAAGGTTACTGGGCATAAACAGGAAAACGTGTTTCGTATTGTATTTTTCAAACACAATTATATATAACAATTAGATGCTAATTAAATTTTTAGTTTTTCGAAACGTTCTATGGCGTTACTTATGCCGGGTGACTTTTCGAAAAGCTTCAATGGGCCGAATTTTATTTAAACTGAAAGATATCAAAAAATGGCCAAAACCGTACGCAAGGGGAACCAAAATAACTCCACTGTAGAGCCAAGCAAGTGTTTGAAATTTCTTGCTAATTATTATCTCATTAACTAAAAAAGAAAGTAAGTACTGAATTTCTTATTTTCCGGGCTGTAATTGAATTTTACGTAGTTCTTATCAGGAAATCTGCATTTTTGGGATTTAACACATCAAAGTATCTATAGTATTTTGGTGTAACTGCACAACATGGTGTACACGTTAGCTAGAGTGGAAATTATTTTAATTTACGGTTCTGAGGGTTGGTCTGCGTTAAGAAAAGCTGCTGCTTTTAATGCCAGGCATCCAGACAAAAAGTACAGTCATATCTATCCCTCAAAATTAGTTACAAAATTTGAAGAAACAAGGTCAGTGGTAAACCAGAAACGAATCAGGCAAAGAGTACTGGATGAACTTTCCCAGATAGAAGTGCTAGGTTATTTTACTGCAACTCCAATGTCTTAAATTCGAAAAGCAGCAATTGCCACAGGATTTTCGCGAAAAATGGTACGAGGAGCACTTAAGTTAAATAAATTTCATCCTTACAAGATAAAAACCTTACAAGAACTGGCCGAAGACGACTATGACCGAAAACTTCAATTTTGTGAAGAGATGACAGAAAAATTTAACAATAATCCAGAGTTGGTGAAAAACATTTGTTTTAGTGACAAATCTACGTTTTTTTAAATGGGGCAGTAAATAAACGCAACTGCCGCTATTGGTCGGATGAAAATCCGAATCGTTTTCGTGATGTACATACCCAACGACCCCAAAGAATTAACGTTTGGGCAGGTATTTTCGGAGACACAATCGTGGGTCTCTGTTTCTCGAAAAAAATCTAACTGGAGATGTCTACCTGAACATGGTACTGCTATCATCGTACCTCTCGTCACAGATAAAGTAGAGACTTAACGCAATCTTGACGAAAAGCTGAATTTTAATGAAAATTTAATTGATTACCAACAAGACCGAGCCCTCCTCATTATGCCGCTGCTGCTCGGAAATTTTTAAATCACGCATTTCCGGAACAGTGGATTGGAAGAAGGGGTCCCATAGAATAGCCACCACGATCTCCAGATCTTACACCCCTTGATTTTTTTCTTTGGGGTCATTTAAAGTCAGTGATGTATAAAACACAGCCTGCTTCAATAGAAGATCTTTGTGGTTAGATAACCAGGGAATGCCGTTCAATTCCAAGAGAAGTGTTTGAAAATGTGAGGTGTGCGTTTGAACAGCGTTTATTTTATTGTTTAGAACAAAATGGTGGACAGTTTGAAAACTTGATTTAATTTTGTACTACATATGTGTAACGTAAATAAATTAATTACATTGTTTAAAGCGTATTTTATCATTTACCTAATAGATCAGTTTATCACGTAAATTACGAGTATATTATGCGATCAATTTATTGTTGAATAACTTTTTACTGTGTTATCCTAATCTACCTTTGTATGATATCAATGAAAAGGATTTTAAGAGACCCTCCCAATGATGTGTCGCAAGGGGACGGTTGCTATTTAAGATTTCAAAGTGGGGCAGCCCTGGCGGGTGGTGGGTGGGGATGTCACCATTTTTAGTTCCCCCTACGTGCTACAGAATCAGTTTCGGCCATTTTTTGATAAGTCTTAGTTTGAACAAAATACGACCCATTGAAACTTTTCAAAACATAACCCCGTATTTATATTCAAAGATTGTACTCAAAATATTATAGAAAAGAAATCAATTATTGTGTTAGCTTTTTTGCCTATGTTGGTATTGTTATTAGAATCAAACAAATGCTCCTCGAGAATATCCGCTTCAACCTCCGATCCTTTGTCGTCAAAAGGTTCTTCTATATTAGCCTTTATTGCATCCAGGAAACGTAGCAAATAATCCTACTCTCTTGCGCTATTCAGTTACATTTTTGTTAATAAATTCTTCACTGAAACGCACTTAAAGTTTTCGTAGCATAAGTGATGGCGCTAAGTTCGGTAGAATAAAGAGATTTATTACGTTTTCGTGAAAATTATTAGCACTGTACTCGCTGCAACAACCGAAACCACATTACAGTGGAAAATTTTAATCCCGCCTTTAATGTGCTTCTGAGAGACTTGGCATTACCGCTGGAGGGATAAGCGAATTTTCGATAGCAAACACGTTTTTCGCAGAAAAAAACAGCCAGATATCGTCCACCACTCGGTTCATCTTGTGACGTAAATTATCCATGTTTACATTTACGAAACCACTAACTATGGATAACGGAGGACCATTGTCGCCGAAATGTACCACTAACTAAAGTTTAGTCATTTATGTTAAAACTGTAGAAAACTATTGTACAAAAAGCAGTCCGCAGTACTTTTGTACCTAATGAACGATATAGAATCTACGGAAATTGAAAATTTTTCATTCTGTCACTTTGCCCGAGCTCTGTTTCAACTAGAACTGTTGAAAGGAGGAATAGTTATTGCACATGTCTCTATTTATATAAGCACTTATCACCTGCTACTATTAATTATCAGAGCCACCCGAGTAATAACCTATTTATTTGCACCCTGGGTACTTTTCATATAGGTAGGTTTACCTTGTCGCAAAGAAAAAGATAGCTGCAACTTAAAATTTTATTTTCAAATATATGAGGGTCGCTCCACAACAGTGCATTCAGGTTGGCACCCATTATTTTAGATTTTGATAAAATTTAGTACAAATCGTAGTTTCTGTACGAAATCTAAGGATTTAAAATTTTACTTCATTATCTTAAGTAATTACCAATGTATAAACCTTACAACTTTGAGAAATATTTTTGTCTATCGCGGCATGTTTTCTAGGAAACAAAGCAAATTGTCACGGTGGTTAAAAATCGGAAATATTTGTGAAAATTAAAAGGTCTGAATATTGCGAACTCATTAAGCTAATGAAGAAAAAATTCAAGTCTTTGAGTGTCATACAAAAGTGATGATTTGTATTAAAATTTAACAAAACCTGAGATAGTGGGTTGTTGAACTTAGATGAGTTCATTTAGAATGTTTCAGGGTCCATGCACCTAGATCAACATTTTTTCAATAATGTAATCCTCTTGCAAAACAATTTGTCTAGTAACTGCAAAATAGTTCTGAATAGGGTCTTTTAGGCCTCCATCAGGAGAAAAACGACGTCACTTCAAATGGATTTTCAGTTTACGGATAAAATAGCAGGCAAATGGCGCTAAGTCAGAGTCATAATGCAAATATCACAACTCTACGAAACCGAAATCATAGAGTATTTTGTGAATCTTTCGAGCCTGATGGATTGTCTTTTGAGCAAAATGTTGTCTTTTCTCGCGTGAAGTAGGTTTTTAATTTCTAGTCGATTTTGTAGTCGTTATGTACACGTGTACGCAATCTGCAGAATTTCTTAATTATTTCAGAACAAAAATTTTTCCATTATCGTTTATGGCAGGTAGATATTTTGTTTATTTTCTGCATTGATTCGTGTTGCTTGGTTAGATCACAGTGATGTATCCACTTTTGGTCATCAGTTATAATTATTGTCGAAAACAAGTCATGGTCAGGAGCTAAAGCAATACGTATTTTCACAAATTTGACACCCACACAACCTTTGGTCAGGATTAATCAAGGTTCAACTTCACAAAATTTTCAAAATAGTGGTTTCAAATATTAGCGCTCCCTTTGCAATGGCTAAAACCTCCTCTTCGATTCATTAACATTAAATTTTCAATCTTTTTGTTCGTTATTGCTTCTACAGCTCTTCTGTTGTTTGAATCACCTTTCTACTGAAGTTGCTTAGATTAAATTCTACTTGTTCATAAGTTTATTGCGCTCATTTGTATAACGCCTTGTGTTACAGTTTCTGGACCCAGAATTCATTGTAGCAACAGTTACCAAAATATAAAATTAGTGTAATACATATTATTTTTCAAAATAATTCCCTGTCTTCAAAATGAATTTCTTCCATCTTTGGGCAATTTGTAGATTCCAGTGAAGAAGAAGTTCTTTGGTTATGTGCGCAACTAAGTTTATGCCGCTTCAATCACCTGTCCTGTTCACCCAACTACCTCTTAAATGGACCGAGTAAATGATAATTGTAAGGCGACAAGTTGGGACTGCAAGAAGCATGAAGTAACATCTCTCATCCCAATTTGGTGAGCGGATTTTAAGTCAAACAGACAGTATGCGGACGAGCGTTATCCTGTAAAAAGATTACGCCTTTACCTAATATTCCTTGTCGTTTGGGTCCGATAGCTTCTTTTACTCACCGAAGCCGTTGATTGTAATATTCTGCATTTACTACTCTCCGTTCTCTTAAACCGTCCATGAAAATTGGACCTTAAATGTGGCGGACAATCTGAGCGATGCTATTCCATGCCATCCTGCTTACTTTCTGGGATGTGGTGGTTAACTTGGGACTCATCGACTGTTATGATACGTGCCAAGAAATCATTTTCTTCATTTTAAAAATCTTGGAGATACTTCTGAGAAGTCATACTTGGCATCCAACGTGCGCTAATGTTTGAAAATTCAACCTTATCAACTCGTAGTATTTTTGCCAATTCACCTACTGATATTCGTCTGTTTATTCGATAAAACTCATTAACACGACGTGTATTCAATTCGTTTACTTCAGTGCGAGGTCTTGAAACACGAGAACGCTTTCTTACGTGTATACGGCTTCTCTTGAACGAGTACGCCATTCAAAGACCTGCGTATGTGAAAAACGTTGTTCTTCAAATTGTGCCTGAAGTCGGCGACGAATATTAACAACTTTTTCACTTTGTGCACATAAAAATTTAATGATAATACGCTGTGCAACAACGCTCGATGCAGCATCCAACACCATGATTAACATATCTGCTATTATTTATGCAAACAAAAGAAAATCTCCGATAACGATGTCTGATTATCGCATAGAAAATTTGGAGGTACAGAAAA
Source organism: Phrixothrix hirtus (assembly GCA_024586415.1). NCBI lineage: Eukaryota > Metazoa > Arthropoda > Insecta > Coleoptera > Phengodidae > Phrixothrix > Phrixothrix hirtus. The sequence goes on along the minus strand of JAHWXV010066168.1, from coordinate 8,605 downwards.
TATATACTCCACTCGTATAATAACACCATTATAGTATCAATTATCATGATAGGTGGCTAGGTAGATTACGCAAAAATCTCGCCTTATACATTATCCCTTAAAACACCAATATAGTTACATTACTAATTCGTGTAAGTCGTAAAACTATGAGAATAAAAAAATAATCCAGGATTACATCTTTTGATTTTATTTTGAACCTTGTTCTTATAATTAAACCTATATTATTTTCTGAAATAGTTTTAATATGCAAAATAAAACAAACCAAGCAACTTGTGTAGGATTTTCTTTAATCTGTTGTGATATTAACTTGGCTAGTAAATGCAGGTCGTAAATTTGTATCGATTTTCTTACTCTCGTATTATGGCATGTTTAGTCATTTAATGGCCTTTTAATGAGAAATCATTTGACATTTTTGTACCTAAGGTGCGTGTAAATGTATTCTTAGCTCACCCTGATTCATTAGCTTGAAGTATTTTACTTATAATGTGACTTTTAGTTTTACCGTCTTTTTCTATTATACGATGTTCATGATTTATTACTAGTTGCCATTAAATTAATTCGTATATCATACGTTTTTACAAAAATTTAGAAAATGATATTATTTTCTCTTTGTAATAAAAATATTTCTATCTCAAGTAAATGATTAAGTTACGTTTCATATATAATGTATTATGTCATTTATTACGACAACATATATCGGACGGTAATATTTAGTAAGTATATTTCTGTAGATGCCATTAAAGAAGCAATATAGGTAAAACTAAATTGTTAAAATATATATTTAAAGTCGAGTACAACAACGTCACTTAAAAATAGTAACCGCTAACTTGTCAAAATGATAGTCAACTTCAATTATTAGTAAAAAAGAAACAATAATTACCACTTAACTAAAGTAGGTTTACCTAAATATTTCATTAAATCTAAATGATTGTTAACTTCAAGTGTTACTATTCGTGGTAGCTACAATTTTTAAGGAAATTGCGATTTAAATATTTTGAGGTAATTAGCTTTAATATAGAAATTATTAACACCAGTCGGTTTTTCCAATACATTTATTCAAAACGACGCACAGTGGTTAATTCCAGTGATGTAGTCGCAAATAAATCGGGTTTGTATTTCTCTAATTAACGTATTACAAATTAATGGCAATACTCTAATGACCTCACAGATGAATTCATTAACTACCTACCCTCAAAGTGCAAAGACTTATTACTTTTCAATCTCGATATATAAATCGCCATATATCTTGAACGTTATATATTTAGATTCTGTGTGCTCACGTACGTTATTAATTTCACAACCTTCGAAGTGTCAACATCTTCTAAATAAAAAGGTAGATAATCCTGAATTTTATTTCTTATCTAATTGCAATAGTTCCCTTACTAAAGACTGTTAAAGTTACGTATACCTATGGTCTCTTAAATCGAACGTTCTAGAAAATGTTTTAGTATTTCTAAACATATTCGTCACTTTTCATCCTAATAATTTATATGACAAATAAAAGTCTATAGTGCCTACATTCAAACAAGCCTATTCTCTCACTTCGCAACAGTGTGCATGAGAGTTTTTTTATTTGTTTTCTGGTAATAGGTATTTTATTACCCATTTGAAGTTGTTTGACGTATGGTGTTTCGCATCAAAACATAAATCAAGAAAAACTGAATTGCAGTATATTTTGAACAAATAAGCCTACAGAGTGCTGATGATGTGTTACTGAAAAGAATTAGATGGAAAATTAGTTACGTATCGGGCAATTTTGAGAAGAAATGAAAGTTAGCTGCGTCTCGTCTAGATAGGTAACATTTCGTTTTATTGATTTACTAGTACAATAAGTCATTAGAGAAATCTATTCTCGAAGTAGGCCAATCACCCTTAGCTTATACAAATTTTTATGTACGGTTCTCTTTTCTTACAGACTTCTATTGAAATTCTGTTCGTAGCTGGAAGAAAGTGGCGTAGATTTTGTTATACGCAATAAAAGTTTTAACGATGACAGTCAGGTTAAACAATTGAAAATACTTGGAAGACCGTCAAAATCTTTTGAGCAGTGCACGGATGCTGCTAAGCGAATGAAGGTTAAAGATCTTCTTGAGTCAAGGTCTGCAGCATAGTTATCATTTGTCGCGCAAGTGGCTGCGTGTGTAAGTGGAAGTCGTGTAGTAGCAAACATGTCCTTTTCTGAGTCATCCAAAGATGCCGGAAATATGAAGAAACGCCAGTAAGAATCGCAACGAAGTTATACGAGTGAAGAAGCACTTGCTTTATACATTGATATGAAATTACGAAAACAAGCTTTGAATAAGAGGACATTATATTTATCCTTCTGTAGTGGCATTAACAAATGCTAAAAAATAATGTCTTCCTATAGTTGATGCAATCACAGTGGATGAAACAAGTGCTTTGATTGATGTAAAAACCTTTGTAGCTCTTACCACTGAACATTTTCTTAGAATGCAAGAGTCTGTTGTCGCTGATAAAGTACCTGATAATAGCGATAATTATGTTGTCTACGCTAATTACGTTTTCATTACATTCGTCATCCAGGTAATCTTAATAAATAGACAACTAACATTTGTAGTTATGCGCATTGTCGCAAAAACACATAATTAGCTACCTATGTAATGAGATACCTCATTTGTAACAATTTAATATAATAAAATATTTTTTTGCGTCTAAATCACTCGAATTAGGCACTGTGAGAGAGGTAGATAACACAAGCCTGCATGATATCAGATGATTGAAAATGAATACGTCTTATTAGCTGATTCTAGAACCGATTTTAGTTTTTCTCTATCACGTACAACTTTTTCACAATTTACATATACTATCTATTAGTAAATATGTAGATATACGGATAATGTAGATAATTATGTGATGTTAAGATATATTTTCTATTTTTTTCGAACTGGACTAATTAAGGCTGATGCGCAGGCTTCAACACTGAATTAACCGATCAGAAAATTATAGGTAGTGAAAGTGACCCTGGTATTGTAACAACCTGCATTACAATTTACGTGTGATTGTGTAGGTGGACGCTGTGGACGTATTGTAATTCTCAGACTCTTGCGTTTCCAGAAAGTTCGCAGTGTATCTATCTATTGTAATTGTAGTTTTATTGTCTTATAATGTGTTCATGCAAATGTGTAAACAATCCCAAGTTTTTTGTTACGATTGTGAAAATTATGTATTGGTTAAGCAAAAAACCAACATAACAGATGTGAAGAAAGCTTACTATGCGCTTACTTTAAAGTGAAACTTGGAGATTAGGGCAAGGATGGGCTCCAAAGAAAACTTTCCACTATTGCGTTGATAGTTCAAGGCTATGGACAGAAGGGAGGAAAACATGCACGGCTTTTGCAATTCCTATGGTGTGGAGGCAGCCTAAAGATCATCCTAATGATTGCTACTTTTCTTTAGTTAATGTTCATGGGTGCAATTCAAAAAATAAGAAACAAATTACATATCCAAATATTCTCTCAGCCATTAGGCCAGTTGCCCATGGAGAAGACCTACCTGCCACTCTTGCCCCAGTTGTTTTAATGGACATTGCACATGATGATATTAAAAGCAATGAAAGCGCCAAAGGGGATAATGACGATACCTATAAGCCTGAACACGATTTTACTCCATAGCAGTTGTCTCAGAGTGAACTGAATGAGTTGATATGAGATCTAAATCTTAACGTTAACAATATTGTTATGCAAGGAACACGGTTTTCCTAGTATAGACACAGAGAGAAAGAACTAGTTCCTTTGTTCTCCAAGAACGATTCGTTAGTATAATGTAGTGATATAAACAAGTTAATGTATTTCTATGGAATTGAACATGATTCTATTCAGTGGAGACTTTTTATTGACTCTTCTAAGATGATCCTAAAAGGTGTACCACATCATAATGGAAATGTGTACGGATCCATTCCTGTGACCCACTCAGTTCAAATGAAAGAACCATTCGATAACATGAAGGTACTTTTAACAAGTATTCAGTATGATGTGCACCAGATGGTTAATCTGTGGTGATTTCAAAGTTATAGGAATGTTTTTAGGTAAACAACACGAAAATGTCTTGCTTTCTATGTGAATGGGATAGTTTGAAAAAGCACAACCATTGAAGTGGGAGGATTTGACCAGAGCGCAGAAACTTTATGCTTTGAACTAAAGACATTAACCACCTGTGGACCACCAAAAAGTCTTGCTTCCACCTCTACACATCAAATTGAGATTGATGAAACAATTTGTAAGTGCTCTACCACAAAATGGACCTTTCAATGAAATTTCCATTTATTACACAAGAAAAATTGAAAGCTGTGATTTTCGTTGGAGATTAAATCCACAAATTGATGAAAGACAACGATTTTGAAAATACGATGAATGAGAAAGAAAAGGACGCATGGATCGCCTTCAGGTCAGTCACTGAAAACATTCTAGGAAACGGTAAAGATCTAAATTACAAGAAAATTATTGAAATAATGTTCGAAAACTTTAAAAACTTGGGTTGTACCATGAGCGTAAAATTTCATTTCCTACATTTTCATATCGACTATTTCCGGAAAATCTCGGGCATTTACATTAAAGAACATGGTGAACGTTTTCATCAAGATCTTAAGGTGATGGAGAAGAGGTTCCAATTGAAGTGGAATGAAAGTTTGATGGCCGACTATGTTAAAGGGGGATACTAAAGATGCACCATGATCGACAAGGAAGTCAAAAAAGAGGAAGTTCGAAAATTAATGGTACAATGTTAGCATTGGAACACAAGGCTACAAAGTAATCTTAAAAACATTTCGACAATGGTTAGGAGTATTTTAAAAATAGTCGTAAAAGATGATTTTTGTGTGAAACTGTATTTTAATACTAGTAGTATTTAAATTAATAAAAATCTTTAAAACATTATTTGTTAATTTGTATAATAACCTTACGTTATAGATAAAAAATGGAAGTATTTTCTAAAATCAGTTTTAAAAACTGATTCAAGCACATCAATTTTCCAGCAATCATCTGACAAAAATTTTAAAGTGCAGGGTTGGGTAATTAGTTTGCAAAGACAACAAATTTTTAATTAAGTAAATTCATTTATTTATAATCTGTAGATAGTATTTAAATTATTCAGATTTTCCCAACACATTGCGTGACTTACAATTATACGTTCCAAAAAGGTAGTGAATCAATTAAGAGTCTTAAATTACACATAACCTTACATCTTAATTAAACCCTTTTGAATTGTACACATTATTGCTATTGCTAAGCTACGCCTCATATTAAAGGAAGAAGTTATTGTGTATAAATGTTTACACTCCGAGAACTACAATAATATTTTAGGGTGGGGTTAAATGACCTCAGTGACACTATAGGATTAAACTACACACTTTTAGGATAATGAAATGTAATGCGTTAATGAAAATTAAATGAAACCTAAAACGACATAAAATAGCTCTTAAATTAACAATCTATATATGCATCGGTAGTACATTAAAATTAGCTCAAAATAAGAAAAATGTTTGAAGTAGATAAAAATTTCCACAGCCGTGAACTTTTATGTACTTTATTTTAATCGACACAAAAGAAAATTTTAAAGGCCTGGAAAGAGGTCAAAAATTGATTTTTCTTAAGTATCTTGGAAAATATTGATTTTATCGAAAAGTATTAAGGAACGCGTTTTAAAACTGAGAAAATTTCCTGTAACAAGTTTTCCAGAGCTGTATAATTCTTTCCTTAATATTGATTTGTCTGTACTTTCCAATATTCTTAAATTGAATATAACTTGTAAACAGTTTTATATTATTTATTCGTTGTTTGGTAAACATATCCTGCGATATCGCTGTAATAAACGAAAATTGACTTCCATGTATATACATATTGTTTTCTTATTCCACAAAAAAATGTCTTAAAAAATATAATATTACAAGAAATAACGATGTTCTACAAAATTATAAACGTTATAGAACTTGGGTAGTCCTGGTAGAATGTATAGACATGATACGTATTTTAGTAACGTATGTTTATAGTAAATTCTTTTATGCAATAAGTCAGAAGGGTATACTCTTACTCCACCAATACCAGTTAATCGATATGTTACAATAATTTGCATTGTATTAACATCGAATGTATTTCTAAAGAGGAAATTACCCTTTCTATACACCAACTGAAGAACAACCTGACTTCAGGTCACGATCATATACCCAACTGTTCAAAAGTTTTAAGTCCAATCGTTTATTAATTATTTTTAACTGTTCACTTAATATCCCCGTTTTCTCTGATATTTGAATACAGCACATATTTGGCCTGTCTTAGAAAATGGATATCCTACTGACCTCATTAACGATAGACTAATTAGTGTTCTATGCAATTTTGCGAAAAGTTTTGAAATGATCCTTTATAAGCGAATTTATTCATTTATCAAGGTATATTTATCTATTGCTCAGCATGGCTTTACGGAATGCCCTTTAGAGTAACCAATCTAGCCGATTTATTTAAGATAATAACAAATTATCTGTTGAGTTATTTATTAATTTACGGGAGGGATGATTTCATAAATATGCACATTACTTTCTATTTACTTACATGCTTACTTTTTTGATATCTCATACAATCCTTCAGTATAGTCTCCCTGCTTCTCAATTAATGCATTTCAACGTATAGTAAGCTTTGCAACTCCATCTAGTGCTCCATCTTTGTTCATCTGACGAATGTCTCGGGTAACCGCGGCGGAAAACTCTTCTAAAGATGAAAAGCGATGTTCTCGCATGAGTTGTTTCAACTTTTGGGAATAAATCAAAGTCTGGAGGAGTCATGTCAGGACTGTGTGCAGGATGAGGTAGCATTCCCCAATCGTATTCATGCAGCTTTTCAGGTACGACACTGGCAACGTGCGGGCAAGCCTTATCATGGAGAACGAGTGGTCTAGCATCAAACAATTGAGGTCGGGTTTTGTGCATTATTTTCTTCGGGTTTTGAATTAATTTAGGATAATACAGTTCAGTGACACTCCTTCCACATGCAACTCTGTCTGTTATGATGATTTAGTGATGATCGTAAGCGAAAAGCATCATTTGTTTCACCTTTGATTGACTTCGACGAAATTTTTTTGGAAGTGGTGAAGAACATCCTCCTCACTTGTTCGACTGTGATTTCATGTCTGATTTAAAGTCTCTAATTCATGCTTCATCAATAGCGATGCAGGAAAGCTTGATCTTTAACATCACATCCTTGTTTAAGCAATGTCGCAATCTCCGGGCGTTTTTGTTTCTGTTCAGTACTCAAGCAATGTGGGACCCATCCCATAGAAATTGCTCTCTTGTTTAAACCATTTCCCATAATTTGGAATACAGACGTTGTTGAAATTCGCATAGCTGCAGAAAGTACTTCCCATGTCGCACGACGATCTTCCTGGAGAGCATCTGCCACATGTTTCCCACTTCTTTGGTCTGGTGATGTTTTCGGCTTTCCTCGTCTTTCGTCATCGTTTATGCTTACATGACCTTTACGAAAACGATTAGCCCAACGAGAGACTGTACTACAGTCCCCTGTTAACGCGCCGCACATTTCACTTAAAGTTTTGTGAATTTCCATTGGGGTTTTTCCATGTAAAGTTTCGATTTTAATGTAAGACAGTCACAGTATCCAAGTCCGGTGCACACCCTGCTTCTAAGTCACGTAATTCAACAACAATATACGCTAATGATGCAGCAAAAACACTTGCTTGTTCCTCAAACCTTCAACTATAGCTGACGTAACATTCACTTTTGATGCATCATTAACTACGCAGTATTACCAATCTGTGCAGTAGTTATGAAATATCCCTCGTATATTCTTAGTCCTCTCGTTAAAATTGAGGATTATAATTGACACAACAATACCGAATCAACTGAATTAATTTACAAACTTTTCGAAGTGTGTTTAACACAAAATGTATTTAGTTTCAACAACCAATTTTATAAAAATGAAAACAGCCTCCAGATGGGCTGTTCTTTTTTACAAGTGTCAGATGATTTGTTCTTTGATTATCTAGAACAAATTATCCTCACTAAATCCACTTTTTACGAAAATAATATAGTTCATACCGATAATCTAGCAGAAACAAATACTACTCTTCGAAGAATTTCTCGACATACCCATTAACGACCAAGATCCATACATTCACTTGTATTATTACACAGTCTTTTTATATTTTGTATATTATTAACTAATTTATTAAGTATTAATTTAACAATACGCCAATGCTGTTTTTTAATTATTTACACTGGCCAACAAATCAAAAATTTTTTTCTGCTGCCTGTATTCTGACACTTGTTTTTAACTAATTTTGGCACGCTAATTTCAAATATCAAAATCATTTTGATCTATTACGTCAAGTTTTTCCGCTATAGCATTTTAATTTTTTTCGATTTGCAAATTCTTGAGTATCCTTAATAAGTTTAAATGCTAACATTGCTAGTACTTAAATGCATTCCAAATACATTTAAGTCATTAGTATAATGTGCATTTAATAACAAAATATATAATAATGAAATTGTTGTTATTAAAAGACATTAAAATACCTTTCAGTCATTGTCATAATGTGCATAAATATATTGCACCAATAGCAGCTATTTAAGTGCTCTCTTAAA
>JAHWXV010066162.1:0-17705 GCA_024586415.1 Phrixothrix hirtus | reverse complement strand
TATATATATATATATATATATATATATATATATATATATATATATATATATGAAGTTATTTTCTAAATTTCTCTATTTGAGATAACTATTTTATTATAAACTTTAAGATAGGTATTTTTTATACATATTAAAAATGTTTTGCATCGGCTGAGGCTCGAACTCAGGATCTTGTGCTTACATGACATGTTTTAACCAACTAAGCTACCGACGCCCACAGCAGTCTGACAGCAGAAAATCTCTAATATGTATATAATGTCAATTTCAAGGCGTTAGATATTTTTAATAGACATTTTTATACAAGATCCGAGTTCGAGCCTCAGCTGATGCAAAAAATTTTTAATATGTATAAAAAATACCTGTCTTAAAATTTATAATATATATATAGATATATATGAGTTGTGCTAGCCTAGTACAACTCAGCAAAATCGACAATTTCGCCGGCACAACTATATAAAGGGCACTCTAGTCTTGAGCGCGACCTTCGTAACGGCATTCTATGTCCAAATTTCGATGTACTAACGATGTTATGACCACCAACTTGCATATATGAGTTGTGCTGGCATAATAGAACTCAAAAAATATCCAAATTTACTAGCACATCGATATAAAGGGCACTCTACTCTTGAAGGTGGCGATTCGCAACAGCATTCTATGTCCAAATTTAGATGTTCTGACAATCCAATGATCACCAAATTTCAAATATAAGTTGCGCTACGCTATCAGAACTTAAAACTATCGCCAATTGCGCCATCGCAACGATATACAGGGAACTTTATTATTGAGCACGGCTGTTCGCAATGGCATTCAATGCCCAGATTTCGATATTATAACAATCTAATGACCACTAAATTGCATATCTGAATTGTGCTAGGGTAGTACAACTCAACACAATCGCTAGTTTTGCCAAAACAACGATACAAAAGACACTTTGTTCTTGGGCGCTGCTGTTCGCAACGGCATTCTCTGTCCAAATTTCGATTTTATCACGACCAACTTGCATATATAAGTTGTGCTAGTGTAGTACAACTCAGAAAAATCTCCAAATTTACTAGCACAGCGATATAAAGGGCGCTTTACTCTTGAATGCGGCCGTCCGCAACAGCATTCTATGTCCAAATTTCGATGTTCTAACAATCCAATAACCACTAAATTTCACATTTGAGTTGTGCTATGCTGGCGTAATTTAACATAATCGCCAATTTCGGCACCATAACAATATAAAGGGCACTTTACTATTGGGCACGGCTGTTCGCAGTGGTATTCAATGTCCAAATTTCGATGTTCTAACAATCCGATGACCACCAAACTGCATATCTGAATTGTGCTAGTGTAGCACAACTCACCACAATCGACAATTTCGCCAGCACAACAATAGAAAGGGCACTCTGCTCTTGAGCGCGGCCATTCGCAACGGCATTCTATGTCAAAATTTCGATGTTCTGATGATTCCGTGATCGTCAACTTACATATATGAGTTGTGCTAGCATAGCAACACTTGTGAACGAGCGCACTCGAGAGTAAAGTGCTCTTTATATCCAGTGCTGATGAAATTGGCGATTTTTTTGAGTTGTACTACGCTAGCACAATTTAGATATGCAATTTGTGGTCATCTAGTTGTCAGAACATCGAAATTTGGACATAGAAGACCGTTGCGAACGGACGCGCTCAGGAGTAAAGTGCCCTTTGTATCGTTGTTCTTGTGAAATTAGCGATTATTTTAAGTTTTATTACGCTAGCACAATTCAGATATGCAATTTGGCAGACATTCGTCAGAACATCGAAATTGGGACATAGAATTCCGTTGCGAACAGCCGCACTCAAGAGTAAAGTGCTCTTTATATCGTTGTTCTGGCGAAATTGGCGATTTTGTTGAGTTGTACTATGCTAGCACAATTCAGTTATGCAATCCTGTGGTCATCAAGTTGTCAGAACATCGTAATTTCGACATACAATTCCGTTGCGAACGGGCGCGCTCAGGTAGTGCTGAGTTGTTTTACGCTAGTACAATTCAGATATGCAATTTTGTAGTCATTGGATAATAAGAACATTGTAATTTGGACATTGAATACCGGTGCCAACAGCCGCTCTAAGAGTAAAGTACCCTTTATATCGTTGTGCTGGCGAAATTGGCCATTGTGCTGAGTTTTCCTAGGCTAACACAACTCAGATATGCAATAGTGTGGTGATCGAATCGTCAGAACTTCGACATTTGGACATTGAATGCCGTTGACAACGGCCGTGTTCAAGAGTAAAGCGCCCTTTATATCGCTGTGCTGGCGAAATTGGCGATTGTGCTGAGTTGTGCTGGGCTATCATATCTCGGATATATAATTATATGACATTTGAATGGGTGATGTTAATTTAAACGTGGCTTCAATTCTATATAATCGAAAACGTTTCTTTGGCGTAATTTTTTCTGTAATTAGTTTTTCTAAATACTACTTTAGCACAATTTTAGCACAATCTAGCACAGCTTAGCACAATTGAGAAAATTGCTAAATATGCAAATTGGGGGACTGGCCTAAAATATGGTTTTTTTCGATTTATTTTAAGCATTTTTCGTATTATGGTCATAATATTCGAGCACAATTTAGCACAAACCTAGCACAATTCAACACAACTCTTGAAATTAGCTAATTCGAAAGGTGGGGGCTAACTTCGTATATGTAAAATAATGTTTGATAAAATACAATTGAAATATCGTAATACTAAGGCTGCTTTAAAATACCAAACCGTGTATTTTTCACTGCTTACGATTTACAAAAAAATAAAGAAAATAAATAGATAACTCTTGTTTAGTATAACGTAATTCAAAATTCAGCGATTAATTGTTTAAAAACTTCTGATATTGAATTGCTCACAATATTTGTTTAATAATAATAAAAAAGGGATCAAAACCAAAATTATATTATCTTTGAAATAGAAAAATGATTCATAAATGACTAAAAGAAATCGCTCTAATGTAATACTATTTATCATTCTGACTTTTGAATTCTATTTTCAGCATCCTTCTTAATCGTGAAAAAACCCTCGACTGTGAACCTATACTCTCATGTTCGGAAAAAGGCTCTTTACGATTTAAGAATGGCGTAAATGAATGACTTTTGTTAACCACAGTTCTCCTTTTTTAAAGGTATTTTAAAGTAACAGTTTACATTTACAAGTATTCAACTCGAATAAAGTGGGCGGTTTACAGACCGTTTATTAGTTTATAGAACGACGTTTATAAGCTTTTCAACAAGTTAGCAAAGTTTGCTACTCTAGTGTATGAGTGCATGCGCGATGTTTCTAAGTACTTACCTTAAATGCTTGTATTAACAACCGTTAGATTCCTGTTTCTCAGATGAGCTAAACAGTTTCAACTATCTTCTATAAAATTTAAGCTCAAACATCAGTGGTGTTCAATAAATGTATTGAATGTGCATTGCGCTCTGGTCCGCTTTATATCCCAAGATTTTATGTATAGTGGGATAAACATGAATTTCGTGATTAAAATATCTATTCGTATTGACTTATCACACAGTATTTTATTGTTAATAACTTTTAAGTTTGCAACACTGATTGAACTACAAAAACTGTTTTTGTACGGTATTTCAAAATATTACATCGAGTGTTTGTGACGCCCGTGACAAAGGACTGTAAAACCATTTTAATTGGGATTAGTCATAAAAGTTTTACTACTAGTTCCCTTTTATAATGGAAATAACAAATTACTGTATAAAATGAAATCTAAATTGTAAAAGAAATTCAGAAACGCCAATTTCTGTGTACTCAAATTCATTAATAGAATTAAATTCAGATCTAGTAATAAATTAAATTTAGATTTAAATTAAGGAAGAGTACACCACGTTGTTCCTACAAGGATATGTAAAAATGTTAAAGTTTAAAATAATTTATTCTAAGGATAACCAGATTTGTTACGTCTAAAGAATTACAAAGCAACTACTATAGAGAAAAATAAGACACAAGCAACAAAAATAGCTTTGTAAAGTTTAACACAGTTATGAATAACAATCAAGTAAATTGTTTTTTCAATTATACTGTGTGCGCATATTTTCAAGATGTTTTTGACTATCTATTCTTTTGTTTTCTCATATTTGTTTTTTCTCTATTCATCACCATCCTTCAGAAAAATGATTTAATGTGAAATAGCATATTTAAACAAAAATCTAAACATTATAGAAATTATCATTGAAAACATTAAAAACTAATTAGAACATAAACCTTTGCAATAACAAAACAATCAGCAAGGGCAATCTAATGTATTCAAAAACATGTACTATAACGGAACGAAACGCGCTTTGCGCCCCAAAAGATTGTCTAAAATGCCGATTGCCCTGAATTAGCTAACACCTCCGGCTGCCGAAGTAGATCAAGGGGGCTTCTACATTTACGACAGCTAAAATTCCGAAACGGCTTACAAGAGTAAAAAATCGGGAAAAAGTCGTAAGCTTTGAGCGTCACCTCACCTAAATATCTTAACGGTTAGATTTTTCAGAAAAGAGACTGTAAATAATCTTATTTCAAACCTAAATGATATAATTTTACCATGACATACGTACTATTTCATTACTTATCGTAAGCCAGTTCTAATGCAGTTCGAGTTAGACTTACAATTTCAAATGTTCTACTTACTTATGTCTAACGTTCCGTGTAAGAAAATTATAGTTATTACGTCCATGGAGGTTTATAACGGTAAAATAATAAGAACATCTGCACTAAATACTTCAATTATAACACAAAAAATAACATGGTACAGACAATCAAAAAATATTTGAACATTCGTTTACCTAAACACTAAAATAATGTGCAAAATAGCGAACCCCTTTTGAATTCCTATATTTACTCTAAATTAATGATAACAAGAACTGGCCCTGTCTAGTCGTTGCCTTAAATTAATTTAAATACTTCAGATAAGTAAAATTTTGTTCATTAATTAAATTTGACACAAACATGAATAAAATTGTCTAGCCGTAACTGGATTGAAGTAAGTTTTTCCAGCGGACGTTATTACGTGAACAAAAGGGGGTTGGTTATCGATATCCCTGAAGGAATTCAGTGAATTTGAAAAATCGAAGAATGTCACTTACTTGAGGTCTCCGCGGTCTGCGGCTTCAAAGAAAAAGTGCGACCTTTGTTTGCTGATTCTATTGTACCTTGCGTACTGCTTCGCCTGATCCTAGCCTTCGCTAACGAATCGGATAGGTGATCGACCCTGACCCCAACACAATTCGCCTTTAGCAATAGTAGGTTGAATTCTCAGTAATTTGGCCTCCAATACATAACTATACAAGAGGGTAACTCGTCTATGATTTCCTCAAACATCTTCTAGGCACACACACACACGCACACGTACACGCACACGCACACGGAGATACAATACTTCCTCCAGGTTGAAAATTTCCTTTCCGGAAGGATTTTTTTCAAATTTTACTAAGTTTGATGGGAGTTGAGTCTTGTTTCTCCCACTTCGCATTCTCTTTACGCTGTGAACTGGAAAGCCTTTAGCGGTCAGGTCTTCCGTTATTTCACTGTCCGGTATGGATTCTGGTAGCCCTCTTATTACTATCCTTAAGGACTTGTCCTTCGGCAGCAGGTATGTGTAATATGGCAGTTGCATGCCATCCATTTTTCACCATTCACCTGAAGTCTTCTTCAGTTTTCGAGATAATTTTGATACCCATGACGATGTTGGTGGCTGCCATGGGCCTTATACCTTCTTTTACTAGTCTTCTGGCTAGTCTTTCCCATTCTTCTTTGGTTCTGAGCACTATGGGAGGTAGACGCTTAACCTTCCTCGTAGTGTCCGTTGTATTGGCTAGTTATTCGTTTTCGTTTTCAGGCTCCACCTCCGACAGAGCCTTAAATCTGTTTCTTATGGGTATTTTTGTGGAAGGGCCGGCTTGGGTTCTTCCAATTGGCGTTTTACGTTTTCTCGTAACTTGAGTAAATTTCTCATCTTCTGATGAGTAGTCCATTGACTGTAACGTCTTTTTGACTACTGTGTCTGCAGCTTCGCAAGAGGCTGCGGGTGCGGGATTTGGTGCAATCGGTGTTTTCATACCGTCGGTGGGGCGTCTGGAAATTGCGCCGGTTGTTGCAACCTTTACATATGTAAAAGGGGGCTAAGGTATAGCACTAGGTTTTTGGAAGCACGTCTATAATCTGTGAGTGCTAGCGCGCGACTCTCGCTTGAGGTTGCCTTTTGTTTCGCGTTATTTTTAATATTTTTCTTCGTGCTTTCCGGGTATTCGAAACATTCCGGTGAATTATCCGGATGATTTTCCTAGCAATTGACGCATCGCACTGGAACGCTTTGCAATTTCTCATATTTGTAAGTGGGATGATCTTCCGCATACTTAAAACATTTGAGTATCTGTAGCTAACATAGCTGTACATTTGGCTATTGGGTTCTGCGTTCACTTTCAGGTTAAGAATTGTTTAAACTTCGAAAATTCTTTTGCTTCAGGAGTTTTGGGTGCGTTCGCCATTATTCGCCATTATCAGGAGGAAGGTACGGTGTTTGTTCATGGAAGAAGAAGCCTTAGCGGTGCAAGTTCTCAATTTCATTTAATTCTAGATCAACTGGTAGGCTCCTTAGTACCACCTTGTATATTTTTCTTCTTCTAGCATATGAAAATAATAGGGCTCGTCCATTTCTTGATGTATTCTCTTAAACCTAGTGAAGCCTCTGGAGTCTCTTATAAAGATTTTAACTCCATCTTTCGAATCGTATCACTGCCCTATTTCTGCAAAATTTTCTTTATTTTTCATTAGCGGCGAGGGTAGGTGTAGTTTCGTAGACCTATCTTCTTGGCTGGTGTCTACTAAGTTGTTCTTAGAGCTTTCCATTTTGCGAGGATTGAGGGAGGGTATTTTTCGCCGTATTGATGTGTTTTAAGAACATTTTTGCACTGGCTGGGTTTGTATTTCGTTTTGTCTCCCACTTCTGATTCGGGTTTGTTTGTCATGGCGTTGTTGGTCTTTCGTTTTTTGTTAGTTTAACTCCGGGTGTTGGATTCGTCTGATTTGATTTTCTCCTTGGAATTCTTCTGCGATTCTTCTTTCGTGAGGTTCTAAATTCTTTTTCCATCTAGCATGATTATGCTCATTACTTCCTCGATTGTTATCATTATTTTCTGATTTGAGGAGTCTTCGCTGATCTGATTTTCTCTCTTATCGTCGTTAATTTTCTCCCTTGTTGCTTCTAATTTTCTGCCTCTTGCTCCCTTGAAGAACATTTCTTGGTCAATCATCTGCGCCTATTCTTCCCACGTCCTGAAAGAGTTCATACGTGTTGCTTTATATCTACCCATTTCTGGGCAATTTTGACATGTAGAGGCATTAGGCTGCTATTTACGGGCCTTAATCTGGCTACTTACCGAAATGGCCGAAGACTTGTTGGTATTGCTATTCCAAGAGTCTCAAACTGCCTACTCTCCCGGGATGACAATAGCCAAACTGATTTGATTACCGTATTGTTGCATTCTTATATCCTTTGGCTATTCCTACTTTTCGAGAGGATATCTGTTTTACAAGGAGGAGACCACGCAACCCACCGCTACTAGATAAAAGTGGCCTATTATGGAGTATGACTGAAACTTGTTCTGCTGCTCAGTATAACCTTCCACTAACCTGCATTCTGCCTGACTATTCTAGCTATTTAATAGCTATAACTGTCAAGTGATGCTTACTCCAAAACTTACATGCTAGGTAGAGCTAGATATAAGGCTTCTAGCGCTAAATGTTGACGTCATTATGAACAATATTGGTGAAATATTTCATTAGACCTTATTCATTAAATAATATTAATCCAGATTTACAAATTAGTTCATAAATACTCTCACCGATACAAAATGCCTTCAATTGATAAAAGAATTAACAACCCTTTCAAACAAAATGTCGTAGTAAGTTAAAACTTCTACGTAATCTCAACTATACTGAATGCAATTATACGATTCAAAGATATTTAAGCAGTTTCATAATAGGAAGGGTTCCAAATATATGCTAATCCTCTAGCAGAATTTGAAATTCATAATTATGTGAAAACGTTTCTTGTATTCCTGAAAATCAGTGTAGGTTGAAAATCTATAAATGAAGACTATATTTGGTAAATGCTTTATTTAATATAAATTTATGGTTTAAATGCAAATTCACCAATCTTTTGTATCATTTTAGATGTTATACCTTTTATTAAAGGCATACCTAATGGAAATAATACTATATAAATAAGATTTAGGTTAATACAAATAGTTTATCTTATTACATCGTTTTAGTGAGGAATAAACTTTGTCATTTGAATACTGTTTTATTCTTTGTATCATAAATTTGAATGTTAACATACTAATAAAATATCTCAGGGGCATTTGGGTATAAGTAGCTATAAATACGGGGTGCGGCAAAATTATAGGCACTATTTGGGATGTCAATAAAAACCAAACCACACAAAGCAAAGAAAAAAGGTTTATATTTTTGAGAAGCACATATCAGGCCACTTTGAAACGTTATGTTTTAAAAATTACAGTAGTTAAATGACGGGTATTCATGCCACATTCTTGAACGTTTTCGCAAAAGCGTACCATTGCTCTGTGGATAATCTCTTGCGGAATTGCGGCGATTTCTTCTCTTATAACTACCCTTAATTTTTCCAAATTGTGTGACCGACGTCTAAAAACTTGCGCTTTGAGATGTCCCCAAAGAAAGAAATCGCATGGGGGACGAATCAGGCGAACGCGGAGTTCAGGCAAGGTCACCCCACAAAGACACAACTTTTCCCGGAAACATTTCTTGGAGAAGATTGAATGAGCGACATGTGGTGTGCGATGTAGCACCATCCTGCTGGAACCATAGAGGTTCTCGCTGATGATCGTTTAATTTGTTCAGTTTCGGACGTAGAAACTTATCTAATATGTTACAATAGCGATATCCGTTGACTGTTACAGTTATCCCATCCCCTTGAAAAAAGGAAGGACCGCACATGCCGGAATTAGACGAGAACCTTTGGGCTGTGAAGTGGTCGCTGTTGAAGTTCCCGTGGCTTATTTTCCGACAAATTGCGGAAATTTTGTTTATTCACTGCGCCCAATAGATGAAAATGCGCTTCATCGCTAGACATAACAACAGCTGCTGGGGGGGGGGAGGTGTTCTGAAGTATATTCCGGCAACAATTTGTACGGGTTTCAAAATCTCTTTCACTCAATTCTTGTACCACCATTATTTTATACTGATGCATTCTAAGTGATTTGTGTAAAATTCTTCCAACACTTTGATCTGACATTCCTAGCGCAGCTGCGTGCCTACGCGCAGAACGTTTGGCGGACTGCTGTACTGAGGCTCTGACTGTATTCACATTTTCCGGTGTTCTTGCTGTAATTGGTCAACCAGTAGATTTTCGTTTAAGCACAGAACCTGTTTCACGGAAGTTTAAAAGCACCGACGAATTGTTCTTCCGTCCGGAACAGCACTATAGCGGCCAACATCAAACCGAATACGGAAGACACGCTGTGCTGCTATTGCAGATTCACCATTTCTTATAAACTTTTCTACTGCAAACGCGCGCTTCACTCCGGCCCAAGTCATGACGTTAACTGACAATGGCACGAACTTAGCTACCTAAGGCGACCGCGCGCACTGCTTTACACTTCTACAAACCAAGAAATGACTATTTGAAATCCTATTTATCATTTTGCCGCACTCTGTGGTTTACGTCATATAATTATCACCAGAACATATAAGAATGACTAATTTTGTGATCAGGTTAGTAATAAACAGAATATAAGGTACGCAACAGTTGTTCTCAGCAAATGTCACAAAAATTTAAATATTTTGGCATAATTTCGTGAAATGTACTTTAATAACGTATATCAACGGAAAAGTAGTTTTTCTGTTAAAACATTTGTGTTAAAAATAAAAAGTTCTTGTACACTTGTTAGGGGTTCCTAATATTTTTTTCACTAAGATTACATTACTAAAGCGTCGAAGAAGATATGGTTTGTTACTCATTAATTGCCATTATAGACAAAAGTAGCTTCTGCTTTACAGATTATTGTTACCCCTTAAAATTATTATTAAGCCGATAAAAAGTATACGTCCTTTATTTTCCAGTTGTCTAACTTGTAAAAGCAGAATTCGTCCAAAGTTTCAAGCATAGTATAACAAGTAGACTTAAAATCATCAGTGTCAGAGATGAACTTGTCTATATAAAATTTTGAGATTTTCATTAAAGATAAATTTGGTGATGTGCAAATTCTAAGTTAAAATGAACGAGTGGCACCCTATGATCTTTGCTTATAAGTAATATTTTCCCTGAATTGTAATTTTTCTAATACTTGCATATACAAATACATCAGCTATTTAATTTTCGGAAACGTTTCTAAGTTCAAGTTTTATTGGTTAATGTGAAGAATTTAAGTAGCTTCCAATGGAGTATAATCCTTATTCAATGTTAAATTGGGTATTAAAAAAAGACTCGAGACGTATCTCAACAAAACTGAATAATTAGCTGAATCAACGAATATTCTGCTGTACGCTTTGAAGAGGATAAATACTTGATCATATAATTAGCATACAACTGATTTATACAGTTCGTGAGAAAGAATTTTTGCTTGTACCAGAAATAAATAAAAGATAATATTTAACAAAAAATCATCTAATTCAACAATAAATGTCAAGTTATTAATTAGACGTAATATAATTACTAAAAAAATTAATAAGAGGTAATTTAAACGGATGTTACTACAACTTGAATATTTGAAATAACTGAGCAGATCGATAACTAACTAACCCGGAAGGCTCTGTTCGTCTGGCTTCGCGGTCGGTATATCTGTGAAATGATTACTTGCCGAGGGACGTTGTTTGTTAAAATGACGTCGCTGGGACTTTGGTCGTGAAGCAAACTTCGGTGATATTTAATTCATAATCGTTTGGGTTTTCGGCGGTATTAAAAAGAAAGGTAATAATAATAATAATTTATTTACAAAAATTAAACGGAAATTGGAACAGCGTATTTACATAAATCAAACCAAAATTATATTAGTTCAAAATGCAAATAAAATAAAAATAGTTTTCTGATAGCATACAAAATGGATTAACTACAATCATTTATATATGCATGAAAAGTTAGCTTTTGTATGAGATCTATGCGGCTGTCAATATTTAATTTTATCGCGGCGTTGATGCAAGTTTTCGGCGCGGCGTGTTCTGCCTCGCCCAAGATCGGCGTTCTTGCTATGTCTGAAGGCGAAAGTCGGCAGTATGCTTCAAGATCTGAGCACCGGGGCGTTGCTCTTGGCGGCCGCCGTGTACGTAGTTTATACAGGGGACGGATATTTGATGCGGTGGCGTTAAGCATATACTCGCGACCTTCTTTGTCACTCAGTATCGCTAAGCGTTATGACGTCTGGCGTCGTTTGTATATCACTACACAACAACTCGTCTGCAAATGACGGAATGTTTTATATAACGAGTAATCTCGGTACAGCGTAGTTGTGTGTCCGCTATCAATACAACTCAATGCACAACGACGTTGACGAGTCTTGGCGTCAGCCACAAATAGTTACAGAGCAACTTGTTTGTAGTCGACCCAAAATCGATTCTGTTGCAGGTTTGCCGGTGGTAACGCCAGAGACATTCAGTTACGAAGATTCCTGAGGTTATATTGTGCTACACTTCGGTCTGTCTTCGTTACAGAGCAACTCGAGATAGGGCGTGGTTCTAGAAGCTGTATATATAGATCTCTAGCATGCGGCGCTTTTTAATGGATTATTAATTTGAACGGTATTCAATGTTTTGGCAGTCTTGGTGGGTCCAGAAGAAGTAACGTGAAGATCACTGCAAAATTTAATAACAAAATAGCTTCAATTTATAGAAAAGCTTTTACGGTATATGCGCAAGGCAATATCCTGTATTGAATCTCATACGAAGACTGATTTTAGATTCGCAAAAGCGTCTTATTTATAGTTAAATTTATATTAGCGCTCTTTATTCAGCGAATATGGATTTCGACGGTTGTATTTGTCTGCTATCTAATAAATTCGGATAACAAATACATTTGCTTTTAATAAATCGTTACACGACGTGACGCAATATTACGTAATAGTATTTAATTATTTTTGTTTGATTAATTAATATTTAAATCATTTGAGATTGCTGGTTATGATAATTATTTCGCTTATCAAAATAATCTTGATTGATTTCGGACGGTAAACAGTGATTTACACGTCAGCTTGTGCAAACTTTATTGATTAACTTGTAGCATGTTTTATAACAGCTTTTAATTAAGCAATTCTTTCGTTTGCAATTAAACTAAAACTATATACTCGCGCACGGTATTTAACACTTTCTTAAAGTTTGTTTTGTCTTTAATGAAGTCTTAATTGTTACAATTCCGGAATCACTAATATAGCAAAAACACCTAGAATTCTCGAAATTCCATTAGATCAGGTTTCGCAATATAATAACGGTTTCATGGGAAACGTCATAGCATAGCAATTATTATTTTTGCGATCAATTAACTGTTGAAGTCTCTGGACTTCGGTCGAGCGGAAAAGTGAGACTAACAACAGTGGATTCTAATCTAACTGCTGATTACAAATTTAAGCTTCCATCTTGGAAATACCTAAACCTGAAGTTTAGAAAAATGTATCCCATCAAAACTCTTATGGTATAAAGGTAACTCAAATTACATAAGTAAATGAAACCGACGAAAATAGAAATAAAAACAGTTAAATTTGAATATTCAAATAATAACAAATTAGAGGATCAAGAATATGTTATATTTAAGTAACAATCGATTATAATAAATAAAATCCCTGATTATTTAAAATTTGGAAAAGATTACCATAGATTGCCAAAATTAAATAAAGAGCGTCACGATTAAATATAACGGACACATCATGAGACACTGCAATTGATGTGTACTTAATAGCTCTAATTACTAAAGTGATATGTACTTCTGAATGTTTCAGTAAGACAAAACGGCATATAATATCGAAGAGTTATCTCCTAGTAATTAATTAAATTTTTCATGTGCAAAAATCCTTAAAATAATTTGTAACTTGTTGCTACAAAATTTCGACACCATGTATCTCATGATTTAAAAGTGGCAATTTCGCTAATATCATAGATTATGTATCCTTACGATACTACGAAGTACAGGGTGTTTGAAAAATGACTCCCTAGTTTTATGTATAAATTTAATGGTGAAATTAATTGAAAACTACATAAACGGGTACATATAATGAAACCGACTACCTTCAAGTTTTTTTAATATTAGTAAACTTCAGCGTGGGATCCGTTTGTTGCCCTACACACGTCGAGACGATATTTCGCTTCTCGCCACGTATTCACCAACATAGCAGGTGTAACTATCTCAACTGCCGCGACGATTCTTTCCCGTAAATGGTTGATGTCACGGATCTTTTCACAGTACACAAAATTTTTTATATCGCTCCAAAAGAAATAATCAAGTGGGGATAAGTCCGGACTTTGTGGTGGCCAATGACATTTTTAGGATCCGAACACACGAAACACGTATCTGTTCAATAGTAGCTTCAGAAGTTCTTGATCTAATTGGCGATTTCGCTTTTAAAACACTACCGGTTTCCTTGAAAGACTATCCATTTGCGGATAGCTTTTGCTGTAGCTGTTTCACCGTCATACTGACGTATAAAATTACGTTGCACTGTTATAACAGGCTAAGTTTACACAAGACAAATAACAGCCTGCGCCTTCTATTGCGGAGTAGCCATTGCACTGCACTGAACGTCTGAACTGAACTGAGCACTGGCGCCGTTATTCTCAAGGTCAAGAGGGCCTGATAACTGCAGAAACTGAATTCTCGCATTTACGGGAGCAAAATTTCACAAACTAGAATAGTGTATGTCACTTTGTACAAATTCTAGGGCACATTAAAACTAGGTAGTTCTTTTTCAAACTCCCTGTATAATAAATAAATTTAATAGAACTTACTTAGATGGATTTCAAATAAAATGATAGACTAACAAATAGAATCAAACTGCCTCAAAACATTGCAATGGCATTCTGAAGTAAATAATATTTAGAATTCCGAAAAATTAATTTAATAAAGAATGAAACCAAATAATGCCGGTTATCATTCTTGAATCATCATCATATTGTTAACGATAAAAACAGATATAAAAATCCACTCCACCATGGCATGCAAAGTTAACAAATATAACATAACAAATAACCGTACGATAATTCAAGATAGATTCTATAGTCTGCATGGGTTTATTGATTCACCGACCGCTACAAAGTGAACGGGGTTTACTCGTCAAGATATAACGATAATTAACAAACCTCTGGCTCATATACGGTTAATAGTCAAAATAATAGCGGCACTGCTTCTAGGTCTACAGCTTTAAGGTGGTAGAAGCAGAAATTTTCTTTACACATCTTTATGAAGGAACACGCAATTATCGATAAAATCAACTCCCAAAGATAACGCCAATGATTAGTGAACTCCGCTTAATTATCTTATAAAGAACATTAATCATTAAATCAAATTCAAATCACTTGCTTTTTACGCTTCAATTACTAAAACTACAATCTGATTAGGTCGCCTAATACAACCTTATTCCACATAAATAAAAAAATTCAATAATAATTAATATATTAACAAAATAAGTCAGTATTACACTGTTTGCGAATTTTTGTTTTCAATGAACTAAGATTGTGACGTTTCAATTTTCGATGAAAGGTGCACCGGGAAGATAAAAAATTTATATTCTGCAGGAGGATAGCTCAGTCGTGATGGACAGGTTCTTCTACTACTTTTGAGATGTCCTGAGTGACTCAGGTAACTTCGTTCGTCTGGTTTTGCGAAATAATTATTTATTGGGGAACGCCATTTGTTAAAATGACGTTGCTTTGACTTCAGCCACGAAACGAACTTCGGTGATATTTATTTAACAATTGTTTTGATTTCTGACGGTATTAAAAAAGAATGGGATTAATAATAGTTTATTTACATAAATCAAACAAAAACTAAAAGTTCATTTGCATGACTCAAATGAAAATTAAAACGGTATTTTGGTAGGATAACAAACAAAATGGATTATTTACAATCGATTATGAATTCACGAAAAGTCAGGTTTTGTGTGCATTCTATGCGGTTGCCAATTTTTAGGATCGTCGCTACGGCGTTGCAAGATATCGACACGAAATGTTCTGTCTTTGCCAAGTTCTGTGCTCCTGTTACTTTTGAGTATACATTGAGAGCTAGGTACGGGCACGTCGCCTGTGGCGGCCGCCGTGTACGTAATTTATACGTGCAATAATCAAGGACGGATATTCGGTATGGCGGCGTTAGTGTGTACTCGCGTCCCCTCTTGCCACTCAATATCGCTAAGCATTGCGCCGTCTCGCGTTGATTGCAGGCCGCTACATAGCAACTAGCCTGCAGATGGCAAAACGTTTTAAGTGACAGATAATCTCAGTACAGCGTAGTTATGCCTCCGCTATCATTAGAACTCAATGCAACACGACACTTACGGACGCCTGGCGTCGGGCACAGTTACAGGTTCGGTGAGAATAACGCCAGGGACGCTCGGTCACGAGGACTCCTGGTGTTATATTATATATATACTTCAGTTTGTCCTCGTTACAGAGCAATTCGAGACGGAACGACGGTCTAGAATCTGAACGTTATTATTATTATATTGGTATACGGCACTTTTTAACGGATTATTAATTTGAACGGTACTCAGGATTTACACATCTTTGGCGAGTCCACAAGACGTCACGCAAAGATCACTGCAAAATTTAATAACAAAATAGCTTGACTTTACAGAAAAGATTTTACGGTCTAGCATGGATATGCGCGGAGAAATATCCCGCATTCAGTCCTACACAAAGACTACCTCTCGCACGTTTCACGTTTTTTTCCAAGGGCAAATGTGTGCTGGGAGGATTTTCCCTTGCTTCCAAAGGATTGTACCTTAATCAGTGTTTTATTTGTGCTGCAAGCTGCAACTCCCAGTTGGGGACGTGACGTTCATGGATCCACCTCGAACATGGCGGGGATGTCCTGCAGACGGGCCAGGGTTTGTGCTACACCTGCTCTGACGGTGATGGCGTCTTTGGTTGTTTCTAGCACGATAGCGGCTGCCTTCACTATTTTAGCCATGTCGATGGAATTGTGCAAGGCTTTGGCAGTTCTACAGGTGGGGTGGTTGAGTTGTTGATCCTTTTACTGCCTCTGTATAAGAGAAATTGATGGTGGGCTTGAAGTTTGCAGGAACTAGCGGTGCTGCTGGTCTACGGACTGTTTATACTCTATGGATTGGGTGCCTTGGGCATCTCCTGTAGATTGCGATGTGGCCATACCGCAGTTCACGCACTTTTTTGAATTCAATATTGTGGTGGCCATATGAGCACTTAACGAACTTTGGGCCGGCTTTGCAGCACCTTTGGGAGTGCCGAAGCTGTTGACAACGGTGACACTAGATGGCACCTCCTTTTCCATTCCTACCTTCACTGCCAGGTGTATTATCTCCTTCAGGTTGAATACTTCCTCACCTGAAGGAGATTTCGTGAGTTTCACGAAATTTAGCGGAATAGGCTCCTTTGTCCTTCCAATCCGCATCCGTTTGACTGACAGAACTGACCAGCCCTTGTTTGTCAGATCGTCTTTTATTTGCTGGTCGGAAATTGACTCAGGCAGCCCCCGAATTACTACCCTAAGTGATTTGTCTTCAGGTAGCAGGTAAGTATGATGGGGCAGCTGCCTTTCGTCGAAGATCTTCACTATTTGGCGAAACTCGCTTGGCATTTTCGGTGGAAGATGGTGTTGATGGCTGTCTTGGGTTTTATGTTCTTTTCTTTTAGTTTTTTGATGATGTTCCCCAATTCTTCTTTGCTTCTGAGAAATATGGGGGGTCGCATTGCGCCTTCCTCGTAGTGCTCGTGCTGATCATGGCTTGGGCTTCTGCTTTTTTTCTGGCTCTAGCTCGGTCTCTGACAGGGCTTCGTACTTGTTTTTTGTTGTGACTTTGGTGAAAGGACCGGCGTCGTGCCTTCTCGTGGCGGATTTTCACTTCCTGGATTTTACTTTTTGGAAGCTTCTATCGTCGTTTTCTTCTGACGAATACTCCATTTCATCTTCCAATAGCTTGATGGTTACTTGAGCCACCACGTTGCCTTTGAGTATTCTTTTAGAAGTCTTTCAGCTTCATTTCTGGCTATCTCCGGGTGATTTTGGGCCGTCTCGCGTGGCGTCGTCCAACTTGACACTTGCAGTGGATATTTCGTAGAATATTCAGCTAAATTCGCACTATTGGTTAACTTGACTACAAACAGCCCACCGCAGCAAGCTGAAAGGGCCTAAGTTACAGTATCTAAAGAATATACAGGAGCAACCGACAAATACGTGTGTACCCGCCGGATGCTCGATGCACACTCTCTTGATTCTCTACTACTAGCTTTCGCTTCGCAAAAGCATCTCATTTATAGTTAAATCCATATTCTCATTCTTTCTTCAGCGAATATGGATTTCAACGGTTTTCTCTGTCTGTTATCTTATCAATTCGGATAACAAATATATTTGCTTTAAACAAATTATTGCATGACATGATGCAATGTTGCATAATACTATTTAATTACTTTTCTTTAATTAATTAATATTTAAATTATCTGAGATTGCTGTTATGTTAATTGTTTCGGTTATCATTACAATCTCGATTAAT